>CAXASF010000504.1:0-239755 GCA_963971475.1 Chrysops caecutiens | reverse complement strand
GATGTCTGGAAGACGAGTTTCTTGATCCCAATCCATAAAAAGGGATTGAAGTCGCACGTTTCTAATTACAGGCCCATTGCCAAATTGCCGTCCATCCCTAAAATTTTTGAAAAAATACTTGTTAATAAACTTTACCCCTTCCTCTCCTCCTTCATTGGTCCTCACCAGCATGGGTTCCTAAAAGGTAGATCCACCGTCACCAACCTTGTCCACTTCACCTCTTTCTCCATTAACGCTCTGGAGCGGGGCGAAGCTGTCGAAACTATCTTCACTGACATGAGTAAAGCTTTCGATAGCATCCCCCATCCATTAATCCTACTTAAGCTCAAATTAGCCGGTTGCCCAGACTCTTTTCTTAGTTGGATTGATTCATACCTTTCCAACCGTATTTATCGCGTTAACTTTAGATCCACACTCTCCTCATCCATCACGGCCTCAAGTGGAGTTCCTCAAGGTAGTCATCTTGGTCCGATTCTGTATGTGTTTGCTACGAATGACCTCAGCAAAGTTATTCACAATTCCGTGGTTCTCTCGTATGCCGATGATACCAAACTTTTTAAGAATATATGTACTCCTCATGATTACCTAGAACTACAGCAGGACCTCAACCGTCTCACAACATGGTGTTCAAAGAGCAATTTGAATTTGAATATCTCCAAGTGTGAGCACATTTCCTTCCATCGGAAGCGTAACATGGTGCCACACGTATTCTATATTAATGGAACTGCGGTGAGGTCGGTAAGCTCCACTATGGATCTGGGCGTCATTCTTGATACGAAACTTTCCTTCCGTGATCACCTGAACCATGTTGTCACTAAAGCGAGAGTCATGCTTGGCTTCATCTCTAGGTGGTCTAGAGAACTTGCAGACCCTCACACTTTTTTGACACTTTTCACCTCCCTGGTGCGCCCGATCCTGGAATATGCCTCTCAGGTATGGTCACCGTTTCATCTTGTGCACATCGATCGCCTTGAATCGGTCCAGAAAAGGTTCCTCCGCTCGGCACTTTCTCACCTCCCCTGGTCTGATCCTCTTCATCTTCCCCCATATGTTGATCGTCTCCATCTCCTTAATCTGCAATCTCTGGCAGAACGGCGTGTTATGGCGGACCTTTCTTTTATGCACGCCATTATTCAAGGTCACATCTTTTCTCCGTACATACGCGACCAGTTAGTCCCCCGTCACAATGCCTTCCATCTTAGGTCGCGTGTCCCATTTGATGTTAGGTTCCACCACACGGAGTTTGGCAGAATGGAGCCTATCACACGCATGATTCGTTTTTATAATCACGCCATTCCTTTCCTGCAGGACGCGGAGGGCACTTGTGAACCTCGTAAGGCCATTAGGAAGTGCTCCAGTGCGCTCCTACTGCAACTGAATGGTTAGTTCGCGCACTAACTGATACGAACGAATTCAGTACATTTCATTCAGTTTATTAATTTTTTTTCTTTTTGTTTTTTTTTTGTTTTTTTTTCTATCTATTTCTTTTATCTTCCGTATCGTAATTCAATTACTTTACCTAATGTTGATTTAATTTAGTAAAATTATGATTGCTTATCGCGTGCGTCTGTTTTCTCAACTATTTTTTCCTTTTTATATTTCTTATCTACTGTCTGTTTAATTTTCTTTTTTTCTTCTTTCTTTTTTGCCTATGTGTTTTTGAATTGTATTTAATTTGTATCTTGTATATTTAACTTGTATTAAGTTGGAATAAAATAAAATAAAAAAAAATAAAATAAGAAATAACTGTGGCAATCTGCACAACCTCACTAATAACAGCGAAAACCACTGAAATAACTGTGGCAATCTGCAAAGCCTCACAAATAACAGCGAAAACCACTGAAACAACAGTCACAATCTGCAAAGCCTCACTAATAACAGCGAAAACCACTGAAATAACAGTCACAATCTGCAAAGCCTCACTAATAACAGCGAAAACCACTAAAATAACAGTCACAATCTGCAAAGCCTCACTAATAACAGCGAAAACCACTGAAATAACTGTGGCAATCTGCACAACCTCACCAATAACAGCGAAAACCACTAAAATAACAGTCACAATCTGCAAAGCCTCACTAATAACAGCGAAAACCACTGAAATAACTGTGGCAATCTGCACAACCTCACTAATAACAGCGAAAACCACTAAAATAACAGTCACAATCTGCAAAGCCTCACTAATAACAGCGAAAACCACTGAAATAACTGTGGCAATCTGCACAACCTCACTAATAATAGCGAAAACCACTGAAATAACAGTCACAATCTGCAAAGCCTCACTAATAACAGCGAAAACCACTGAAATAACTGTGGCAATCTGCACAACCTCACTAATAACAGCGAAAACCACTAAAATAATAGTCACAATCTGCAAAGCCTCACTAATAACAGCGAAAACCACTGAAATAACTGTGGCAATCTGCACAACCTCACTAATAACAGCGAAAACCACTAAAATAACAGTCACAATCTGCAAAGCCTCACTAATAACAGCGAAAACCACTGAAATAACTGTGGCAATCTGCACAACCTCACTAATAACAGCGAAAACCACTGAAATAACTGTGGCAATCTGCACAACCTCACAAATAACAGCGAAAACCACTAAAATAACAGTCACAATCTGCAAAGCCTCACTAATAACAGCGAAAACCACTGAAATAACTGTGGCAATCTGCACAACCTCACTAATAACCGCGAAAACCACTAAAATAACAGTCACAATCTGCAAAGCCTCACTAATAACAGCGAAAACCACTGAAATAACTGTGGCAATCTGCACAACCTCACTAATAACAGCGAAAACCACTGAAATAACTGTGGCAATCTGCAAAGCCTCACTAATAACAGCGAAAACCACTGAAATAACTGTGGCAATCTGCACAACCTCACTAATAACAGCGGAAACCACTGAAATAACAGTCACAATCTGCAAAGCCACACTAATAACAGCGAAAACCACTGAAATAACTGTGGCAATCTGCACAACCTCACTAATAACAGCGAAAACCACTGAAATAACAGTCACAATCTGCAAAGCCTCACTAATAACAGCGAAAACCACTGAAATAACTGTGGCAATCTGCAAAGCCTCACTAATAACAGCGAAAACCACTGAAATAACTGTGGCAATCTGCACAACCTCACTAATAACAGCGAAAACCACTGAAATAACAGTCACAATCTGCAAAGCCTCACTAATAACAGCGAAAACCACTGAAATAACTGTGGCAATCTGCACAACCTCACTAATAACAGCGGAAACCACTAAAATAACAGTCACAATCTGCAAAGCCTCACTAATAACAGCGAAAACCACTGAAATAACTGTGGCAATCTGCACAACCTCACTAATAACAGCGAAAACCACTAAAATAACTGTGGCAATCTGCACAACCTCACTAATAACAGCGAAAACCACTAAAATAACAGTCACAATCTGCACAACCTCACTAATAACAGCGAAAACCACTGAAATAACTGTGGCAATCTGCACAACCTCACTAATAACAGCGAAAACCACTGAAATAACAGTCACAATCTGCATAGCCTCACTAATAACAGCGTAAACCACTGAAATAACTGTGGCAATCTGCACAACCTCACTAATAACAGCGAAAACCACTAAAATAACAGTCACAATCTGCAAAGCCTCACTAATAACAGCGAAAAGCACTGAAATAACTGTGGCAATCTGCACAACCTCACTAATAACAGCGGAAACCACTAAAATAACAGTCACAATCTGCAAAGCCTCACTAATAACAGCGAAAACCACTGAAATAACTGTGGCAATCTGCACAACCTCACTAATAACAGCGAAAACCACTAAAATAACAGTCACAATCTGCACAACCTCACTTATAACAGCGAAAACCACTGAAATAACTGTGGCAATCTGCACAACCTCACTAATAACAGCGAAAACCACTAAAATAACAGTCACAATCTGCAAAGCCTCACTAATAACAGCGAAAACCACTGAAATAACTGTGGCAATCTGCACAACCTCACTAAAAACAGCGAAAACCACTAAAATAACAGTCACAATCTGCAAAACCTCACTAATAACAGCGAAAACCACTGAAATAACTGTGGCAATCTGCACAACCTCACTAATAACAGCGAAAACCACTAAAATAACAGTCACAATCTGCAAAGCCTCACTAATAACAGCGAAAACCACTGAAATAACTGTGGCAATCTGCACAACCTCACTAATAACAGCGAAAACCACTAAAATAACAGTCACAATCTGCACAACCTCACTAATAACAGCGAAAACCACTGAAATAACTGTGGCAATCTGCACAACCTCACTAATAACAGCGAAAACCACTAAAATAACAGTCACAATCTGCAAAGCCTCACTAATAACAGGAAAAACCACTGAAATAACTGTGGCAATCTGCACAACCTCACTAATAACAGCGAAAACCACTAAAATAACAGTCACAATCTGCAAAGCCTCACTAATAACAGCGAAAACCACTAAAATAACAGTCACAATCTGCAAAGCCTCACTAATAACAGCGAAAACCACTGAAATAACTGTGGCAATCTGCACAACCTCACTAATAACAGCGAAAACCACTGAAATAACTGTGGCAATCTGCACAACCTCACTAATAACAGCGAAAACCACTGAAATAACAGTCACAATCTGCAAAGCCTCACTAATAACAGCGAAAACCACTGAAATAACTGTGGCAATCTGCACAACCTCACTAATAACAGCGAAAACCACTGAAATAACAGTCACAATCTGCAAAGCCTCACTAATAACAGCGAAAACCACTGAAATAACTGTGGCAATCTGCACAACCTCACTAATAACAGCGAAAACCACTGAAATAACAGTCACAATCTGCAAAGCTTCACTAATAACAGCGAAAACCTTGAAATAACTGTGGCAATCTGCAAAGCCTCACTAATAACACCGAAAACCACTGAAATAACTGTGGCAATCTGCACAACCTCACTAATAACAGCGAAAACCACTGAAATAACAGTCAATATCTGCAAAGCCTCACTAATAACAGCGAAAACCACTGAAATAACAGTCACAATCTGCAAAGCCTCACTAATAATTGCGAAAACCACTAAAATAACAGTCACAATCTGCAAAGCCTCACTAATAACAGCGAAAACCACTGAAATAACTGTGGCAATCTGCAAAGCCTCACTAATAACAGCGAAAACCACTGAAATAACAGTCACAATCTGCAAAGCCTAACTAATAACAGCGAAAACCACTGAAATAACAGTCACAATCTGCAAAGCCTCACTAATAATTGCGAAAACCACTAAAATAACAGTCACAATCTGCAAAGCCTCACTAATAACAGCGAAAACCACTGAAATAACTGTGGCAATCTGCAAAGCCTCACTAATAACAGCGAAAACCACTGAAATAACAGTCACAATCTGCAAAGCCTCGCTAATAACAGCGAAAACCACTGAAATAACTGTGGCAATCTGCACAACCTCACTAATAACAGCGAAAACCACTGAAATAACAGTCACAATCTGCAAAGCCTCACTAATAACAGCGAAAACCACTTAAATATCTGTGGCAATCTGCACAACCTCACTAATAACAGCGAAACCACTAAAATAACAGTCACAATCTGCAAAGCCTCACTAATAACAGCGAAAACCACTGAAATAACTGTAGCAATCTGCACAACCTCACTAATAACAGCGAAAACCACTAAAATAACAGTCACAATCTGCAAAGCCTTACTAATAACAGCGAAAACCACTAAAATAACTGTCACAATCTGCAAAGCCTCACTAATAACAGCGAAAACCACTGAAATAACTGTGGCAATCTGCACAACCTCACTAATAACAGCGAAAACCACTGAAATAACAGTCACAATCTGCAAAGCCTCACTAATAACAGCGAAAACCACTGAAATAACTGTGGCAATCTGCAAAGCCTCACCAATAACAGCGAAAACCGCTGAAATAACAGTCACAATCTGCAAAGCCTCACTAATAACAGCGAAAACCACTGAAATAACTGTGGCAATCTGCACAACCTCACTAATAACAGCGAAAACCACTGAAATAACAGTCACAATCTGCAAAGCCTCACTAATAACAGCGAAAACCACTGAAATAACTGTGGCAATCTGCAAAGCCTCACTAATAACAGCGAAAACCACTGAAATAACTGTGGCAATCTGCACAACCTCACTAATAACAGCGAAAACCAATAAAATAACAGTCACAATCTGCACAGCCTCACTTATAACAGCGAAAACCACTGAAATAACTGTGGCAATCTGCACAACCTCACTAATAACAGCGAAAACCACTAAAATAACAGTCACAATCTGCAAAGCCTCACTAATAACAGCGAAAACCACTGAAATAACTGTGGCAATCTGCAAAGCCTCACTAATAACAGCGAAAACCACTGAAATAACTGTGGCAATCTGCAAAACAGTCACAATCTGCAAAGCCTTACTAATAACAGCGAAAACCACTGAAATAACTGTGGCAATCTGCAAAGCCTCACTAATAACAGCGAAAACCACTGAAATAACTGTGGCAATCTGCACAACCTCACTAATAACAGCGGAAACCACTGAAATAACAGTCACAATCTGCAAAGCCTCACTAATAACAGCGAAAACCACTGAAATAACTGTGGCAATCTGCACAACCTCACTAATAACAGCGAAAACCACTGAAATAACAGTCACAATCTGCAAAGCCTCACTAATAACAGCGAAAACCACTGAAATAACTGTGGCAATCTGCAAAGCCTCACTAATAACAGCGAAAACCACTGAAATAACTGTGGCAATCTGCACAACCTCACTAATAACAGCGAAAACCACTGAAATAACAGTCACAATCTGCAAAGCCTCACTAATAACAGCGACAACCACTGAAATAACTGTGGCAATCTGCACAACCTCACTAATAACAGCGGAAACCACTAAAATAACAGTCACAATCTGCAAAGCCTCACTAATAACAGCGAAAACCACTGAAATAACTGTGGCAATCTGCACAACCTCACTAATAACAGCGAAAACCACTAAAATAACTGTGGCAATCTGCACAACCTCACTAATAACAGCGAAAACCACTAAAATAACAGTCACAATCTGCACAACCTCACTAATAACAGCGAAAACCACTGAAATAACTGTGGCAATCTGCACAACCTCACTAATAACAGCGAAAACCACTGAAATAACAGTCACAATCTGCAAAGCCTCACTAATAACAGCGTAAACCACTGAAATAACTGTGGCAATCTGCACAACCTCACTAATAACAGCGAAAACCACTAAAATAACAGTCACAATCTGCAAAGCCTCACTAATAACAGCGAAAACCACTGAAATAACTGTGGCAATCTGCACAACCTCACTAATAACAGCGGAAACCACTAAAATAACAGTCACAATCTGCAAAGCCTCACTAATAACAGCGAAAACCACTGAAATAACTGTGGCAATCTGCACAACCTCACTAATAACAGCGAAAACCACTAAAATAACAGTTACAATCTGCACAATCTCACTAATAACAGCGAAAACCACTGAAATAACTGTGGCAATCTGCACAACCTCACTAATAACAGCGAAAACCACTAAAATAACAGTCACAATCTGCAAAGCCTCACTAATAACAGCGAAAACCACTGAAATAACTGTCGCAATCTGCACAACCTCACTAAAAACAGCGAAAACCACTAAAATAACAGTCACAATCTGCAAAACCTCACTAATAACAGCGAAAACCACTGAAATAACTGTGGCAATCTGCACAACCTCACTAATAACAGCGAAAACCACTAAAATAACAGTCACAATCTGCAAAGCCTCACTAATAACAGCGAAAACCACTGAAATAACTGTGGCAATCTGCACAACCTCACTAATAACAGCGAAAACCACTAAAATAACAGTCACAATCTGCACAACCTCACTAATAACAGCGAAAACCACTGAAATAACTGTGGCAATCTGCACAACCTCACTAATAACAGCGAAAACCACTAAAATAACAGTCACAATCTGCAAAGCCTCACTAATAACAGGGAAAACCACTGAAATAACTGTGGCAATCTGCACAACCTCACTAATAACAGCGAAAACCACTAAAATAACAGTCACAATCTGCAAAGCCTCACTAATAACAGCGAAAACCACTAAAATAACAGTCACAATCTGCAAAGCCTCACTAATAACAGCGAAAACCACTGAAATAACTGTGGCAATCTGCACAACCTCACTAATAACAGCGAAAACCACTGAAATAACTGTGGCAATCTGCACAACCTCACTAATAACAGCGAAAACCACTGAAATAACAGTCACAATCTGCAAAGCCTCACTAATAACAGCGAAAACCACTGAAATAACTGTGGCAATCTGCACAACCTCACTAATAACAGCGAAAACCACTGAAATAACAGTCACAATCTGCAAAGCCTCACTAATAACAGCGAAAACCACTGAAATAACTGTGGCAATCTGCACAACCTCACTAATAACAGCGAAAACCACTGAAATAACAGTCACAATCTGCAAAGCCTCACTAATAACAGCGAAAACCACTGAAATAACTGTGGCAATCTGCAAAGCCTCACTAATAACACCGAAAACCACTGAAATAACTGTGGCAATCTGCACAACCTCACTAATAACAGCGAAAACCACTGAAATAACAGTCAATATCTGCAAAGCCTCACTAATAACAGCGAAAACCACTGAAATAACTGTGGCAATCTGCACAACCTCACTAATAACAGCGAAAACCACTGAAATAACAGTCACAATCTGCAAAGCCTCACTAATAACAGCGAAAACCACTGAAATAACAGTCACAATCTGCAAAGCCTCACTAATAATTGCGAAAACCACTAAAATAACAGTCACAATCTGCAAAGCCTCACTAATAACAGCGAAAACCACTGAAATAACTGTGGCAATCTGCAAAGCCTCACTAATAACAGCGAAAACCACTGAAATAACAGTCACAATCTGCAAAGCCTCACTAATAACAGCGAAAACCACTGAAATAACTGTGGCAATCTGCACAACCTCACTAATAACAGCGAAAACCACTGAAATAACAGTCACAATCTGCAAAGCCTCACTAATAACAGCGAAAACCACTTAAATAACTGTGGCAATCTGCACAACCTCACTAATAACAGCGAAACCACTAAAATAACAGTCACAATCTGCAAAGCCTCACTAATAACAGCGAAAACCACTGAAATAACTGTGGCAATCTGCACAACCTCACTAATAACAGCGAAAACCACTAAAATAACAGTCACAATCTGCAAAGCCTTACTAATAACAGCGAAAACCACTAAAATAACAGTCACAATCTGCAAAGCCTCACTAATAACAGCGAAAACCACTGAAATAACTGTGGCAATCTGCACAACCTCACTAATAACAGCGAAAACCACTGAAATAACAGTCACAATCTGCAAAGCCTCACTAATAACAGCGAAAACCACTGAAATAACTGTGGCAATCTGCAAAGCCTCACCAATAACAGCGAAAACCGCTGAAATAACAGTCACAATCTGCAAAGCCTCACTAATAACAGCGAAAACCACTGAAATAACTGTGGCAATCTGCACAACCTCACTAATAACAGCGAAAACCACTGAAATAACAGTCACAATCTGCAAAGCCTCACTAATAACAGCGAAAACCACTGAAATAACTGTGGCAATCTGCAAAGCCTCACTAATAACAGCGAAAACCACTGAAATAACTGTGGCAATCTGCACAACCTCACTAATAACAGCGAAAACCAATAAAATAACAGTCACAATCTGCACAGCCTCACTTATAACAGCGAAAACCACTGAAATAACTGTGGCAATCTGCACAACCTCACTAATAACAGCGAAAACCACTAAAATAACAGTCACAATCTGCAAAGCCTCACTAATAACAGCGAAAACCACTGAAATAACTGTGGCAATCTGCACAACCTCACTAATAACAGCGAAAACCACTAAAATAACAGTCACAATCTGCAAAACCTCACTTATAACAGCGAAAACCACTGAAATAACTGTGGCAATCTGCACAACCTCACTAATAACAGCGAAAACCACTGAAATAACAGTCACAATCTGCAAAGCCTTACTAATAACAGCGAAAACCACTAAAATAACAGTCACAATCTGCAAAGCCTCACTAATAACAGCGAAAACCACTGAAATAACTGTGGCAATCTGCAAAGCCTCACTAATAACAGCGAAAACCACTGAAATAACAGTCACAATCTGCAAAGCCTCACTAATAACAGCGAAAACCACTGAAATAACTGTGGCAATCTGCACAACCTCACTAATAACAGCGAAAACCACTGAAATAACAGTCACAAGCTGCAAAACCTCACTAATAACAGCGAAAACCACTGAAATAACTGTGGCGATCTGCACAACCTCACTAATAACAGCGAAAACCACTAAAATAACAGTCACAATCTGCAAAGCCTCACTAATAACAGCGAAAACCACTGAAATAACTGTGGCAATCTGCACAACCTCACTAATAACAGCGAAAACCACTAAAATAACAGTCACAATCTGCACAACCTCACTAATAACAGCGAAAACCACTGAAATAACTGTGGCAATCTGCACAACCTCACTAATAACAGCGAAAACCACTAAAATAACAGTCACAATCTGCAAAGCCTCACTACTAACAGCGAAAACCACTGAAATAACTGTGGCAATCTGCACAACCTCACTAATAACAGCGAAAACCACTAAAATAACAGTCACAATCTGCAAAGCCTCACTAATAACAGCGAAAACCACTGAAATAACTGTGGCAATCTGCACAACCTCACTAATAACAGCGAAAACCACTGAAATAACAGTCACAATCTGCAAAGCCTCACTAATAACAGCGAAAACCACTGAAATAACTGTGGCAATCTGCAAAGCCTCACTAATAACAGCGAAAACCACTGAAATAACTGTGGCAATCTGCACAACCTCACTAATAACAGCGAAAACCAATAAAATAACAGTCACAATCTGCACAACCTCACTTATAACAGCGAAAACCACTGAAATAACTGTGGCAATCTGCACAACCTCACTAATAACAGCGAAAACCACTAAAATAACAGTCACAATCTGCAAAGCCTCACTAATAACAGCGAAAACCACTGAAATAACTGTGGCAATCTGCACAACCTCACTAATAACAGCGAAAACCACTAAAATAACAGTCACAATCTGCAAAGCCTCACTAATAACAGCGAAAACCACTGAAATAACTGTGGCAATCTGCACAACCTCACTAATAACAGCGAAAACCACTAAAATAACAGTCACAATCTGCAAAACCTCACTAATAACAGCGAAAACCACTGAAATAACTGTGGCAATCTGCACAACCTCACTAATAACAGCGAAAACCACTAAAATAACAGTCACAATCTGCAAAGCCTCACTAATAACAGCGAAAACCACTGAAATAACTGTGGCAATCTGCACAACCTCACTAATAACAGCGAAAACCACTAAAATAACAGTCACAATCTGCAAAGCCTCACTAATAACAGCGAAAACCACTAAAATAACAGTCACAATCTGCAAAGCCTCACTAATAACAGCGAAAACCACTGAAATAACTGTGGCAATCTGCACAACCTCACTAATAACAGCGAAAACCACTGAAATAACTGTGGCAATCTGCACAACCTCACTAATAACAGCGAAAACCACTGAAATAACAGTCACAATCTGCAAAGCCTCACTAATAACAGCGAAAACCACTGAAATAACTGTGGCAACCTGCACAACCTCACTAATAACAGCGAAAACCACTGAAATAACAGTCACAATCTGCAAAGCCTCACTAATAACAGCGAAAACCACTGAAATAACTGTGGCAATCTGCACAACTTCACTAATAACAGCGAAAACCACTGAAATAACAGTCACAATCTGCAAAGCCTCACTAATAACAGCGAAAACCACTGAAATAACTGTGGCAATCTGCAAAGCCTCACTAATAACAGCGAAAACCACTGAAATAACTGTGGCAATCTGCAAAACCTCACTAATAACAGCGGAAACCACTGAAATAACAGTCACAATCTGCAAAGCCTCACTAATAACAGCGAAAACCACTGAAATAACTGTGGCAATCTGCACAGCCTCACTCATAACAGCGAAAACCACTGAAATAACAGTCACAATCTGCAAAGGCTCACTAATAACAGCGAAAACCACTAAAATAACAGTCACAATCTGCAAAGCCTCACTAATAGCAACGAAAACCACTGAAATAGCTGTGGCAATCTGCAAAGCCTCACTAATAACAGCGAAACCCACTGAAATAACTGTGGCAATCTGCACAACCTCACTAATAAGAGCGAAAACCACTAAAATAACAGTCACAATCTGCAAAGCCTCACTAATAACAGCGAAAACCACTGAAATAACTGTGGCAATCTTCAAAGCCTCACTAATAACAGCGAAATCCACTGAAATAACAGTCACAATCTGCAAAGCCTCACTAATAACAGCGAAAACCACTGAAATAACTGTGGCAATCTGCACAGCCTCACTAATAACAGCGAAAACCACTAAAATAACAGTCACAATCTGCAAAGCCTCACTAATAACAGCGAAAACCACTGAAATAACTGTGGCAATCTGCACAACCTCACTAATAACAGCGAAAACCACTAAAATAACAGTCACAATCTGCAAAGCCTCACTAATAACAGCGAAAACCACTGAAATAACTGTGGCAATCTGCAAAGCCTCACTAATAACAGCGAAAACCACTGAAATAACTGTGGCAATCTGCACAACCTCACTAATAACAGCGAAAACCACTAAAATAACAGTCACAATCTGCACAACCTCACTAATAACAGCGAAAACCATTGAAATAACTGTGGCAATCTGCACAACCTCACTAATAACAGCGAAAACCACTAAAATAACAGTCACAATCTGCAAAGCCTCACTAATAACAGCGAAAACCACTGAAATAACTGTGGCAATCTGCACAACCTCACTAATAACAGCGAAAACCACTAAAATAACTGTGGCAATCTGCACAACCTCACTAATAACAGCGAAAACCACTAAAATAACAGTCACAATCTGCAAAGCCTCACTAATAACAGCGAAAACCACTGAAATAACTGTGGCAATCTGCACAACCTCAATAATAACAGCGAAAACCTTTGAAATCACAGTCACAATCTGCAAAGCCTCACTAATAACAGCGAAAACCACTGAAATAACTGTTGCAATCTGCACAACCTCACTAATAACAGCGAAAACCACTGAAATAACAGTCACAATCTGCAAAGCCTCACTAATAACAGCGAAAACCACTGAAATAACTGTGGCAATCTGCACAACCTCACTAATAACAGCGAAAACCACTGAAATAACAGTCACAATCTGCAAAGCCTCACTAATAACAGCGAAAACCACTGAAATAACTGTGGCAATCTGCACAACCTCACTAATAACAGCGAAAACCACTGAAATAACAGTCACAATCTGCAAAGCCTCACTAATAACAGCGAAAACCTCTGAAATAACTGTGGCAATCTGCAAAGCCTCACTAATAACAGCGAAAACCACTAAAATAACAGTCACAATCTGCAAAGCCTCACTAATAACAGCGAAAACCACTGAAATAACTGTGGCAATCTGCACAACCTCACTAATAACAGCGAAAACCACTAAAATAACAGTCACAATCTGCAAAGCCTCACTAATAACAGCGAAAACCACTGAAATAACTGTGGCAATCTGCACAACCTCACTAATAACAGCGAAAACCACTGAAATAACAGTCACAATCTGCAAAGCCTCACTAATAACAGCGAAAACCACTGAAATAACTGTGGCAATCTGCACAACCTCACTTATAACAGCGAAAACCACTAAAATAACAGTCACAATCTGCAAAGCCTCACTAATAACAGCGAAAACCACTGAAATAACTGTGGCAATCTGCACAACCTCACTAATAACAGCGCAAACCACTAAAATAACAGTCACAATCTGCAAAGCCTCACTAATAACAGCGAAAACCACTGAAATAACTGTGGCAATCTGCACAACCTCACTAATAACAGCGAAAACCACTGAAATAACAGTCACAATCTGCAAAGCCTCACTAATAACAGCGAAAACCACTGAAATAACTGTGGCAATCTGCACAACCTCACTAATAACAGCGAAAACCACTAAAATAACAGTCACAATCTGCAAAGCCTCACTAATAACAGCGAAAACCACTGAAATAACAGTCACAATCTGCACAACCTCACTAATAACAGCGAAAACCACTAAAATAACAGTCACAATCTGCAAAGCCTCACTAATAACAGCGAAAACCACTGAAATAACTGTGGCAATCTGCAAAGCCTCACTAATAACAGCGAAAACCACTGAAATAACAGTCACAATCTGCAAAGCCTCACTAATAACAGCGAAAACCACTGAAATAACTGTGGCAATCTGCACCACCTCACTAATAACAGCGAAAACCACTAAAATAACAGTCACAATCTGCAAAGCCTCACTAATAACAGCGAAAACCACTGAAATAACTGTGGCAATCTGCACAACCTCACTAATAACAGCGAAAATCACTAAAATAACAGTCACAATCTGCACAACCTCACTAATAACAGCGAAAACCACTGAAATAACTGTGGCAATCTGCACAACCTCGCTAATAACAGCGAAAACCACTAAAATAACAGTCACAATCTGCAAAGCCTCACTAATAACAGCGAAAACCACTGAAATAACTGTGGCAATCTGCACAACCTCACTAATAACAGCGAAAACCACTAAAATAACAGTCACAATCTGCAAAGCCTCACTAATAACAGCGAAAACCACTGAAATAACTGTGGCAATCTGCACAACCTCACTAATAACAGCGAAAACCACTAAAATAACAGTCACAATCTGCAAAGCCTCACTAATAACAGCGAAAACCACTGAAATAACTGTGGCAATCTGCACAACCTCACTAATAACAGCGAAAACCACTAAAATAACAGTCACAATCTGCAAAGCCCCGGTAATAACAGCGAAAACCACTGAAATAACTGTGGCAATCTGCACAACCTCACTAATAACAGCGAAAACCACTGAAATAACAGTCACAATCTGCAAAGCCTCACTAATAACAGCGAAAACCACTGAAATAACTGTGGCAATCTGCACAACCTCACTAATAACAGCGAAAACCACTAAAATAACAGTCACAATCTGCAAAGCCTCACTAATAACAGCCAAAACCACTGAAATAACTGTGACAATCTGCACAACCTCACTAATAACAGCGAAAACCACTAAAATAACAGTCACAATCTGCAAAGCCCCACTAATAACAGCGAAAACCACTGAAATAACTGTGGCAATCTGCACAACCTCACTAATAACAGCGAAAACCACTAAAATAACAGTCACAATCTGCAAAGCCTCACTAATAACAGCGAAAACCACTGAAATAACTGTGGCAATCTGCACAACCTCACTAAAAACAGCGAAAACCACTAAAATAACAGTCACAATCTGCACAACCTCACTAATAACAGCGAAAACCACTGAAATAACTGTGGCAATCTGCATAACCTCACTAATAACAGCGAAAACCACTAAAATAACAGTCACAATCTGCAAAGCCTCACTAATAACAGCGAAAACCACTGAAATAACTGTGGGAATCTGCACAACCTCACTAATAACAGCGAAAACCACTGAAATAACAGTCACAATCTGCAAAGCCTATCTAATAACAGCGAAAACCACTGAAATAACTGTGGCAATCTGCACAACCTCACTAATAACAGCGAAAACCACTAAGATAACAGTCACAATCTGCAAAGCCTCACTAATAACAGCGAAAACCACTGAAATAACTGTGGCAATCTGCACAACCTCACTAATAACAGCGAAAACCACTAAAATAACAGTCACAATCTGCAAAGCCTCACTAATAACAGCGAAAACCACTGAAATAACTGTGGGAATCTGCACAACCTCACTAATAACAGCGAAAACCACTGAAATAACAGTCACAATCTGCAAAGCCTATCTAATAACAGCGAAAACCACTGAAATAACTGTGGCAATCTGCACAACCTCACTAATAACAGCGAAAACCACTAAAATAACAGTCACAATCTGCAAAGCCTCACTAATAACAGCGAAAACCACTGAAATAACTGTGGCAATCTGCACAACCTCACTAATAACAGCTAAAACCACTAAAATAACAGTCACAATCTGCAAAGCCTCACAAATAACAGCGAAAACCACTGAAATAACTGTGGCAATCTGAACAACCTCACTAATAACAGCGAAAACCACTAAAATAACAGTCACAATCTGCAAAGCCTCACTAATAACAGCGAAAACCACTGAAATAACTGTGGCAATCTGCAAAACCTCACTAATAACAGCGAAAACCACTAAAATAACAGTCACAATCTGCAAAGCCTCACTCATAACAGCGAAAACCACTGAAATAACTGTGGCAATCTGCACAACCTCACTAATAACAGCGAAAACCACTAAAATAACAGTCACAATCTGCAAAGCCTCACTAATAACACCGAAAACCACTGAAATAACTGTGGAAATCTGCACAACCTCACTAATAACAGCAAAAACCACTAAAATAACAGTCACAATCTGCAAAGCCTCACTAATAACAGCGGAAACCACTGAAATAACTGTGGCAATCTGCACAACCTCACTAATAACAGCGAAAACCACTAAAATAACAGTCACAATCTGCAAAGCCTCACTAATAACAGCGAAAACCACTGAAATAACTGTGGCAATCTGCACAACCTCACTAATAACAGCGAAAACCACTGAAATAACAGTCACAATCTTCAAAGCCTCACTAATAACAGCGACAACCACTGAAATAACTGTGGCAATCTGCTCAACCTCACTAATAACAGCGAAAATCACTAAAATAACAGTCACAATCTGCAAAGCCTCACTAATAACAGCGAAAACCACTGAAATAACTGTGGCAATCTGCAAAGCCTCACTAATAACAGCGAAAACCACTGAAATAACAGTCACAATCTGCAAAGCCTCACTAATAACAGCGAAAACCACTGAAATAACTGTGGCAATCTGCACAACCTCACTAATAACAGCGAAAACCACTGAAATAACAGTCACAATCTGCAAAGCCTCACTAATAACAGCGAAAACCACTGAAATAACTGTGGCAATCTGCACAACCTCACTAATAACAGCGAAAACCACTAGAATAACAGTCGCAATCTGCAAAGCCTCACTAATAACAGCGAAAACCACTGAAATAACTGTGGCAATCTGCAAAGCCTCACTAATAACAGCGAAAACCACTGAAATAAAAGTCACAATCTGCAAAGCCTCACTAATAACAGCGAAAACCACTGAAATAACTGTGGCAATCTGCACAACCTCACTAATAACAGCGAAAACCACTGAAATAACAGTCACAATCTGCAAAGCCTCACTAATAACAGCGAAAACCACTGAAATAACTGTGGCAATCTGCACAACCTCACTAATAACAGCGAAAACCACTAAAATAACAGTCACAATCTGCAAAGCCTCACTAATAACAGCGAAAACCACTGAAATAACTGTGGCAATCTGCACAACCTCACTAATAACAGCGAAAACCACTGAAATAACAGTCACAATCTTCAAAGCCTCACTAATAACAGCGACAACCACTGAAATAACTGTGGCAATCTGCTCAACCTCACTAATAACAGCGAAAATCACTAAAATAACAGTCACAATCTGCAAAGCCTCACTAATAACAGCGAAAACCACTGAAATAACTGTGGCAATCTGCAAAGCCTCACTAATAACAGCGAAAACCACTGAAATAACAGTCACAATCTGCAAAGCCTCACTAATAACAGCGAAAACCACTGAAATAACTGTGGCAATCTGCACAACCTCACTAATAACAGCGAAAACCACTGAAATAACAGTCACAATCTGCAAAGCCTCACTAATAACAGCGAAAACCACTGAAATAACTGTGGCAATCTGCACAACCTCACTAATAACAGCGAAAACCACTAAAATAACAGTCGCAATCTGCAAAGCCTCACTAATAACAGCGAAAACCACTGAAATAACTGTGGCAATCTGCAAAGCCTCACTAATAACAGCGAAAACCACTGAAATAAAAGTCACAATCTGCAAAGCCTCACTAATAACAGCGAAAACCACTGAAATAACTGTGGCAATCTGCACAACCTCACTAATAACAGCGAAAACCACTGAAATAACAGTCACAATCTGCAAAGCCTCACTAATAACAGCGAAAACCACTGAAATAACTGTGGCAATCTGCACAACCTCACTAATAACAGCGAAAACCACTAAAATAACAGTCACAATCTGCAAAGCCTCACTAATAACAGCGAAAACCACTGAAATAACTGTGGCAATCTGCACAACCTCACTAATAACAGCGAAAACCACTAAAATAACAGTCACAATCTGCAAAGCCTCACTAATAACAGCGAAAACCACTGAAATAACTGTGGCAATCTGCACAACCTCACTAATAACAGCGAAAACCACTAAAATAACAGTCACAATCTGCAAAGCCTCTCTAATAACAGCGAAAACCACTGAAATAACTGTGGCAATCTGCACAACCTCACTAATAACAGCGAAAACCACTAAAATAACAGTCACAATCCGCAAAGCCTCACTAATAACAGCGAAAACCACTGAAATAACTGTGGTAATCTGCACAACCTCACTAATAACAGCGAAAACCACTAAAATAACAGTCACAATCTGCAAAGCCTCACTAATAACAGCGAAAACCACTGTAATAACTGTGGCAATCTGCACAACCTCACTAATAACAACGAAAACCACTGAAATAACAGTCACAATCTGCAAAGCCTCACTAATAACAGCGAAAACCACTGAAATAACTGTGGCAATCTGCACAACCTCACTAATAACAGCGAAAACCACTGAAATAACAGTCACAATCTGCAAAGCCTCACTAATAACAGCGAAAACCACTGAAATAACTGTGGCAATCTGCACAACCTCGCTAATAACAGCGAAAACCACTGAAATAACAGTCACAATCTGCAAAGCCTCACTAATAACAGCGAAAACCACTGAAATAACTGTGGCAATCTGCAAAGCCTCACTAATAACAGCGAAAACCACTGAAATAACTGTGGCAATCTGCAAAGCCTCACTAATAACAGCGAAAACCACTGAAATAACTGTGGCAATCTGCACAACCTCACTAATAACAGCGAAAACCACTGAAATAACAGTCACAATCTGCAAAGCCTTACTAATAGCAGCGAAAACCACTGAAATAACTGTGGCAATCTGCACAACCTCACTAATAACAGCGAAAACCACTGAAATAACAGTCACAATCTGCAAAGCCTCACCAATAACAGCGAAAACCACTGAAATAACTGTGGCAATCTGCACAACCTCACTAATAACAGCGAAAACCACTAAAATAACAGTCACAATCTTCAAAGCCTCACTAATAACAGCGAAAACCACTGAAATAACTGTGGCAATCTGCACAACCTCACTAATAACAGCGAAAACCACTGAAATAACAGTCACAATCTGCAAAGCCTCACTAATAACAGCGAAAACCACTGAAATAACTGTGGCAATCTGCACAACCTCACTAATAACAGCGAAAACCACTGAAATAACAGTCACAATCTGCAAAGCCTCACTAATAACAGCGAAAACCACTGAAATAACTGTGGCAATCTGCACAACCTCACTAATAACAGCGAAAACCACTAAAATAACAGTCACAATCTGCAAAGCCTCACTAATAACAGCGAAAACCACTGAAATAACTGTGGCAATCTGCACAACCTCACTAATAACAGCGAAAACCACTAAAATAACAGTCACAATCTGCAAAGCCTCACTAATAACAGCGAAAACCACTGAAATAACTGTGGCAATCTGCACAACCTCACTAATAACAGCGAAAACCACTGAAATAACAGTCACAATCTGCAAAGCCTCACTAATAACAGCGAAAACCACTGAAATAACTGTGGCAATCTGCACAACCTCACTAATTACAGCGAAAACCACTGAAATAACAGTCACAATCTGCAAAGCCTCACTAATAACAGCGAAAACCACTGAAATAACAGTCACAATCTGCAAAGCCTCACTAATAACAGCGAAAACCACTGAAATAACTGTGGCAATCTGCAAAGCCTCACTAATAACAGCGAAAACCACTGAAATAACTGTGGCAATCTGCAAAGCCTCACTAATAACAGCGAAAACCACTGAAATAACTGTGGCAATCTGCAAAGCCTCACTAATAACAGCGAAAACCACTGAAATAACTGTGGCAATCTGCACAACCTCACTAATAACAGCGAAAACCACTGAAATAACTGTGGCAATCTGCAAAGCCTCACTAATAACAGAGAAAACCACTGAAATAACTGTGGCAATCTGCAAAGCCTCACTAATAACAGCGAAAACCACTGAAATAACTGTGGCAATCTGCAAAGCCTCACTAATAACAGCGAAAACCACTGAAATAACTGTGGCAATCTGCAAAGCCTCACTAATAACAGCGAAAACCACTGAAATAACTGTGGCAATCTGCACAACCTCACTAATAACAGCGAAAACCACTAAAATAACAGACAATCTGCAAAGCCTCACTAATAACAGCGAAAACCACTGAAATAACTGTGGCAATCTGCACAACCTCACTAATAACAGCGAAAACCACTGAAATAACAGTCACAATCTGCAAAGCCTCACTAATAACAGCGAAAACCACTGAAATAACTGTGGCAATCTGCACAACCTCACTAATAACAGCGAAAACCACTAAAATAACAGTCACAATCTGCACAACCTCACTAATAACAGCGAAAACCACTGAAATAACTGTGGCAATCTGCACAACCTCACTAATAACAGCGAAAACCACTAAAATAACAGTCACAATCTGCAAAGCCTCACTAATAACAGCGAAAACCACTGAAATAACTGTGGCAATCTGCACAACCTCACTAATAACAGCGAAAATCACTGAAATAACAGTCACAATCTGCAAAGCCTCACTAATAACAGCGAAAACCACTGAAATAACTGTGGCAATCTGCAAAGCCTCACTAATAACAGCGAAAACCACTGAAATAACTGTGGCAATCTGCACAACCTCACTAATAACAGCGAAAACCACTGAAATAACAGTCTCAATCTGCAAATCCTCACTAATAACAGCGAAAACCACTGAAATAACAGTCACAATCTGCAAAGCCTAACAGCGAAAACCACTGAAATAACAGTCACAATCTGCAAAGCCTCACTAATAACAGCGAAAACCACTGAAATAACTGCGGCAATCTGCACAACCTCACTAATAACAGCGAAAACCACTAAAATAACAGTCACAATCTGCAAAGCCTCACTAATAACAGCGAAAACAACTGAAATAACTGTGGCAATCTGCACAACCTCACTAATAACAGCGAAAACCACTAAAATAACAGTCACAATCTGCAAAGCCTCACTAATAACAGCGAAAACCACTGAAATAACTGTGGCAATCTGCACAACCTCACTAATAACAGCGAAACCCACTAAAATAACAGTCACAATCTGCAAAGCCTCACTAATAACAGCGAAAACCACTGAAATAACTGTGGCAATCTGCACAACCTCACTAATAACAGCGAAAACCACTAAAATAACAGTCACAATCTGCAAAGCCTCACTAATAACAGCGAAAACCACTGAAATAACTGTGGCAATCTGCACAACCTCACTAATAACAGCGAAAACCACTAAAATAACAGTCACAATCTGCAAAGCCTCTCTAATAACAGCGAAAACCACTGAAATAACTGTGGCAATCTGCACAACCTCACTAATAACAGCGAAAACCACTAAAATAACAGTCACAATCTGCAAAGCCTCACTAATAACAGCGAAAACCACTGAAATAACTGTGGCAATCTGCACAACCTCACTAATAACAGCGAAAACCACTAAAATAACAGTCACAATCTGCAAAGCCTCACTAATAACAGCGAAAACCACTGAAATAACTGTGGCAATCTGCACAACCTCACTAATAACAACGAAAACCACTGAAATAACAGTCACAATCTGCAAAGCCTCACTAATAACAGCGAAAACCACTGAAATAACTGTGGCAATCTGCACAACCTCACTAATAACAGCGAAAACCACTGAAATAACAGTCACAATCTGCAAAGCCTCACTAATAACAGCGAAAACCACTGAAATAACTGTGGCAATCTGCACAACCTCACTAATAACAGCGAAAACCACTGAAATAACAGTCACAATCTGCAAAGCCTCACTAATAACAGCGAAAACCACTGAAATAACTGTGGCAATCTGCAAAGCCTCACTAATAACAGCGAAAACCACTGAAATAACTGTGGCAATCTGCAAAGCCTCACTAATAACAGCGAAAACCACTGAAATAACTGTGGCAATCTGCACAACCTCACTAATAACAGCGAAAACCACTAAAATAACAGTCACAATCTGCAAAGCCTCACTAATAACAGCGAAAACCACTGAAATAACTGTGGCAATCTGCACAACCTCACTAATAACAGCGAAAACCACTAAAATAACAGTCACAATCTGCAAAGCCTCACTAATAACAGCGAAAACCACTGAAATAACTGTGGCAATCTGCACAACCTCACTAATAACAGCGAAAACCACTAAAATAACAGTCACAATTTGCACAACCTCACTAATAACAGCGAAAACCACTGAAATAACTGTATCAATCTGCACAACCTCACTAATAACAGCGAAAACCACTAAAATAACAGTCACAATCTGCAAAGCCTCACTAATAACAGCGAAAACCACTGAAATAACAGTCACAATCTGCAGAGCCTCACTAATAACAGCGAAAACCACTGAAATAACTGTTACAATCTGCACAACCTCACTAATAACAGCGAAAACCACTAAAATAACAGTCACAATCTGCAAAGCCTCACTAATAACAGCGAAAACCACTGAAATAACAGTCACAATCTGCAAAGCCTCACTAATAACAGCGAAAACCACTGAAATAACTGTGGCAATCTGCACAACCTCACTAATAACAGCGAAAACCACTGAAATAACAGTCGCAATCTGCAAAGCCTCACTAATAACAGCGAAAACCACTGAAATAACTGTGGCAATCTGCACAACCTCACTAATAACAGCGAAAACCACTGAAATAACAGTCACAATCTGCAAAGCCTCACCAATAACAGCGAAAACCACTGAAATAACTGTGGCAATCTGCACAACCTCACTAATAACAGCGAAAACCACTAAAATAGCAGTCACAATCTTCAAAGCCTCACTAATAACAGCGAAAACCACTGAAATAACTGTGGCAATCTGCACAACCTCACTAATAACAGCGAAAACCACTGAAATAACAGTCACAATCTGCAAAGCCTCACTAATAACAGCGAAAACCACTGAAATAACTGTGGCAATCTGCACAACCTCACTAATAACAGCGAAAACCACTGAAATAACAGTCACAATCTGCAAAGCCTCACTAATAACAGCGAAAACCACTGAAATAACTGTGGCAATCTGCACAACCTCACTAATAACAGCGAAAACCACTGAAATAACAGTCACAATCTGCAAAGCCTCACTAATAACAGCGAAAACCACTGAAATAACTGTGGCAATCTGCACAACCTCACTAATAACAGCGAAAACCACTAAAATAACAGTCACAATCTGCAAAGCCTCACTAATAACAGCGAAAACCACTGAAATAACTGTGGCAATCTGCACAACCTCACTAATAACAGCGAAAACCACTGAAATAACAGTCACAATCTGCAAAGCCTCACTAATAACAGCGAAAACCACTGAAATAACTGTGGCAATCTGCACAACCTCACTAATAACAGCGAAAACCACTGAAATAACAGTCACAATCTGCAAAGCCTCACTAATAACAGCGAAAACCACTGAAATAACAGTCACAATCTGCAAAGCCTCACTAATAACAGCGAAAACCACTGAAATAACTGTGGCAATCTGCAAAGCCTCACTAATAACAGCGAAAACCACTGAAATAACTGTGGCAATCTGCAAAGCCTCACTAATAACAGCGAAAACCACTGAAATAACTGTGGCAATCTGCAAAGCCTCACTAATAACAGCGAAAACCACTGAAATAACTGTGGCAATCTGCACAACCTCACTAATAACAGCGAAAACCACTGAAATAACTGTGGCAATCTGCAAAGCTTCACTAATAACAGAGAAAACCACTGAAATAACTGTGGCAATCTGCAAAGCCTCACTAATAACAGCGAAAACCACTGAAATAACTGTGGCAATCTGCAAAGCCTCACTAATAACAGCGAAAACCACTGAAATAACTGTGGCAATCTGCAAAGCCTCACTAATAACAGCGAAAACCACTGAAATAACTGTGGCAATCTGCACAACCTCACTAATAACAGCGAAAACCACTAAAATAACAGTCACAATCTGCAAAGCCTCACTAATAACAGCGAAAACCACTGAAATAACTGTGGCAATCTGCACAACCTCACTAATAACAGCGAAAACCACTGAAATAACAGTCACAATCTGCAAAGCCTCACTAATAACAGCGAAAACCACTGAAATAACTGTGGCAATCTGCACAACCTCACTAATAACAGCGAAAACCACTAAAATAACAGTCACAATCTGCACAACCTCACTAATAACAGCGAAAACCACTGAAATAACTGTGGCAATCTGCACAACCTCACTAATAACAGCGAAAACCACTAAAATAACAGTCACAATCTGCAAAGCCTCACTAATAACAGCGAAAACCACTGAAATAACTGTGGCAATCTGCACAACCTCACTAATAACAGCGAAAATCACTGAAATAACAGTCACAATCTGCAAAGCCTCACTAATAACAGCGAAAACCACTGAAATAACTGTGGCAATCTGCAAAGCCTCACTAATAACAGCGAAAACCACTGAAATAACTGTGGCAATCTGCACAACCTCACTAATAACAGCGAAAACCACTGAAATAACAGTCACAATCTGCAAAGCCTCACTAATAACAGCGAAAACCACTAAAATAACAGTCACAATCTGCAAAGCCTCACTAATAACAGCGAAAACCACTGAAATAACTGTGACAATCTGCAAAGCCTCACTAATAACAGCGAAAACCACTGAAATAACTGTGGCAATCTGCACAATCTCACTAATAACAGCGAAAACCACTGAAATAACTGTGGCAATCTGCAAAGCCTCACTAATAACAGCGAAAACCACATAAATAACTGTGGCAATCTGCAAAGCCTCACTAAAAACAGCGAAAACCACTGAAATATCTGTGGCAATCTGCAAAGCCTCACTAATAATAGCGAAAACCACTGAAATAACTGTGGCAATCTGCAAAGCCTCACTAATAACAGCGAAAACCACTGAAATAACTGTGGCAATCTGCACATTCTCACTAATAACAGCGAAAACCACTGAAATAACAGTCACAATCTGCAAAGCCTCACTAATAACAGCGAAAACCACTGAAATAACTGTGGCAATCTGCACAACCTCACTAATAACAGCGAAAACCACTGAAATAACAGTCACAATCTGCAAAGCCTCACTAATAACAGCGAAAACCACTGAAATAACTGTGGCAATCTGCACAACCTCACTAATAACAGCGAAAACCACTGAAATAACTGTGGCAATCTGCACAACCTCACTAATAACAGCGAAAACCACTAAAATAACAGTCACAATCTGCAAAGCCTCACTAATAACAGCGAAAACCACTGAAATAACTGTGGCAATCTGCACAACCTCACTAATAGCAGCGAAAACCACTGAAATAACAGTCACAATCTGCAAAGCCTCACTAATAACAGCGAAAACCACTGAAATAACTGTGGCAATCTGCACAACCTCACTAATAACAGCGAAAACCACTGAAATAACAGTCAGAATCTGCAAAGCCTCACTAATAACAGCGAAAACCACTGAAATAACTGTGGCAATCTGCACAACCTCACTAATAACAGCGAAAACCACTAAAATAACAGTCACAATCTGCTAAGCCTTACTAATAACAGCGAAAACCACTGAAATAACTGTGGCAATCTGTACAACCTCACTAATAACAGCGAAAACCACTGAAATAACAGTCACAATCTGCAAAGCCTTACTAATAACAGCGAAAACCACTGAAATAACTGTGGCAATCTGCACAACCTCACTAATAACAGCGAAAACCACTGAAATAACTGTGGCAATCTGCACAACCTCACTAATAACAGCGAAAACCACTAAAATAACAGTCACAATCTGCAAAGCCTCACTAATAACAGCGAAAACCACTGAAATAACTGTGGCAATCTGCACAACCTCACTAATAACAGCGAAAACCACTAAAATAACAGTCACAATCTGCAAAGCCTCACTAATAACAGCGAAAACCACTGAAATAACAGTCACAATCTGCAAAGCCTCACTAATAACAGCGAAAACCACTGAAATAACTGTGGCAATCTGCACAACCTCACTAATAACAGCGAAAACCACTGAAATAACAGTCACAATCTGCAAAGCCTCACTAATAACAGCGAAAACCACTGAAATAACTGTGGCAATCTGCACAACCTCACTAATAACAGCGAAAACCACTAAAATAACAGTCACAATCTGCACAACCTCACTAATAACAGCGAAAACCACTGAAATAACTGTGGCAATCTGCACAACCTCACTAATAACAGCGAAAACCACTAAAATAACAGTCACAATCTGCAAAGCCTCACTAATAACAGCGAAAACCACTGAAATAACTGTGGCAATCTGCACAACCTCACTAATAACAGCGAAAACCACTAAAATAACAGTCACAATCTGCAAAGCCTCACTAATAACAGCGAAAACCACTGAAATAACTGTGGCAATCTGCACAACCTCACTAATAACAGCGAAAACCACTGAAATAACAGTCACAATCTGCAAAGCCTCACTAATAACAGCGAAAACCACTGAAATAACTGTGGCAATCTGCAAAGCCTCACTAATAACAGCGAAAACCACTGAAATAACTGTGGAAATCTGCAAAGCCTCACTAATAACAGCGAAAACCACTGAAATAACTGTGGCAATCTGCAAAGCCTCACTAATAACAGCGAAAACCACTGAAATAACTGTGGCAATCTGCACAACCTCACTAATAACAGCGAAAACCACTAAAATAACAGTCACAATCTGCAAAGCCTCACTAATAACAGCGAAAACCGCTGAAATAACTGTGGCAATCTGCACAACTTCACTAATAACAGCGAAAACCACTGAAATAACAGTCACAATCTGCAAAGCCTCACTAATAACAGCGAAAACCACTGAAATAACTGTGGCAATCTGCACAACCTCACTAATAACAGCGAAAACCACTGAAATAACAGTCACAATCTGCAAAGCCTCACTAATAACAGCGAAAACCACTGAAATAACTGTGGCAATCTGCACAACCTCACTAATAACAGCGAAAACCACTGAAATAACAGTCACAATCTGCAAAGCCTCACTAATAACAGCGAAAACCACTGAAATAACTGTGGCAATCTGCACAACCTCACTAATAACAGCGAAAACCACTAAAATAACAGTCACAATCTGCAAAGCCTCACTAATAACAGCGAAAACCACTGAAATAACTGTGGCAATCTGCACAACCTCACTAATAACAGCGAAAACCACTAAAATAACAGTCACAATCTGCAAAGCCTCACTAATAACAGCGAAAACCACTGAAATAACTGTGGCAATCTGCACAACCTCACTAATAACAGCGAAAACCACTGAAATAACAGTCACAATCTGCAAAGCCTCACTAATAACAGCGAAAACCACTGAAATAACTGTGGCAATCTGCACAACCTCACTAATAACAGCGAAAACCACTGAAATAACAGTCACAATCTGCAAAGCCTCACTAATAACAGCGAAAACCACTGAAATAACTGTGGCAATCTGCACAACCTCACTAATAACAGCGAAAACCACTGAAATAACAGTCACAATCTGCAAAGCCTCACTAATAACAGCGAAAACCACTGAAATAACTGTGGCAATCTGCACAACCTCACTAATAACAGCGAAAACCACTAAAATAACAGTCACAATCTGCAAAGCCTCACTAATAACAGCGAAAACCACTGAAATAACTGTGGCAATCTGCACAACCTCACTAATAACAGCGAAAACCACTGAAATAACAGTCACAATCTGCAAAGCCTCACTAATAACAGCGAAAACCACTGAAATAACTGTGGCAATCTGCACAACCTCACTAATAACAGCGAAAACCACTGAAATAACAGTCACAATCTGCAAAGCCTCACTAATAACAGCGAAAACCACTGAAATAACTGTGGCAATCTGCACAACCTCACTAATAACAGCGAAAACCACTAAAATAACAGTCACAATCTACAAAGCCTTACTAATAACAGCGAAAACTACTGAAATAACTGTGGCAATCTGTACAACCTCACTAATAACAGCGAAAACCACTGAAATAACAGTCACAATGTGCAAAGCCTCACTAATAACAGCGAAAACCACTGAAATAACTGTGGCAATCTGCACAACCTCACTAATAACAGCGAAAACCACTGAAATAACTGTGGCAATCTGCACAACCTCACTAATAACAGCGAAAACCACTAAAATAACAGTCACAATCTGCAAAGCCTCACTAATAACAGCGAAAACCACTGAAATAACTGTGGCAATCTGCACAACCTCACTAATAACAGCGAAAACCACTAAAATAACAGTCACAATCTGCAAAGCCTCACTAATAACAGCGAAAACCACTGAAATAACAGTCACAATCTGCAAAGCCTCACTAATAACAGCGAAAACCACTGAAATAACTGTGGCAATCTGCACAACCTCACTAATAACAGCGAAAACCACTGAAATAACAGTCACAATCTGCAAAGCCTCACTAATAACAGCGAAAACCACTGAAATAACTGTGGCAATCTGCACAACCTCACTAATAACAGCGAAAACCACTAAAATAACAGTCACAATCTGCACAACCTCACTAATAACAGCGAAAACCACTGAAATAACTGTGGAAATCTGCAAAGCCTCACTAATAACAGCGAAAACCACTGAAATAACTGTGGCAATCTGCAAAGCCTCACTAATAACAGCGAAAACCACTGAAATAACTGTGGCAATCTGCACAACCTCACTAATAACAGCGAAAACTACTAAAATAACAGTCACAATCTGCAAAGCCTCACTAATAACAGCGAAAACCGCTGAAATAACTGTGGCAATCTGCACAACCTCACTAATAACAGCGAAAACCACTGAAATAACAGTCACAATCTGCAAAGCCTCACTAATAACAGCGAAAACCACTGAAATAACTGTGGCAATCTGCACAACCTCACTAATAACAGCGAAAACCACTGAAATAACAGTCACAATCTGCAAAGCCTCACTAATAACAGCGAAAACCACTGAAATAACTGTGGCAATCTGCACAACCTCACTAATAACAGCGAAAACCACTGAAATAACAGTCACAATCGGCAAAGCCTCACTAATAACAGCGAAAACCACTGAAATAACTGTGGCAATCTGCACAACCTCACTAATAACAGCGAAAACCACTAAAATAACAGTCACAATCTGCAAAGCCTCACTAATAACAGCGAAAACCACTGAAATAACTGTGGCAATCTGCACAACCTCACTAATAACAGCGAAAACCACTAAAATAACAGTCACAATCTGCAAAGCCTCACTAATAACAGTGAAAACCACTGAAATAACTGTGGCAATCTGCAAAGCCTCACTAATAACAGCGAAAACGACTAAAATAACAGTCACAATCTGCAAAGCCTCACTAATAACAGCGAAAACCACTGAAATAACTGTGGCAATCTGCAAAGCCTCACTAATAACAGCGAAAACCACTGAAATAACTGTGGCAATCTGCACAACCTCACTAATAACAGCGAAAACCACTGAAATAACTGTGGCAATCTGCAAAGCCTCACTAATAACAGCGAAAACCACTGAAATAACTGTGGCAATCTGCAAAGCCTCACTAATAACAGCGAAAACCACTGAAATAACTGTGGCAATCTGCAAAGCCTCACTAATAACAGCGAAAACCACTGAAATAACAGTCACAATCTGCAAAGCCTCACTAATAACAGCGAAAACCACTGAAATAACTGTGGCAATCTGCACAACCTCACTAATAACAGCGAAAACCACTGAAATAACAGTCACAATCTGCAAAGCCTCACTAATAACAGCGAAAACCACTGAAATAACTGTGGCAATCTGCACAACCTCACTAATAACAGCGAAAACCACTAAAATAACAGTCACAATCTGCAAAGCCTCACTAATAACAGCGAAAACCACTGAAATAACTGTGGCAATCTGCACAACCTCACTAATAACAGCGAAAACCACTGAAATAACAGTCACAATCTGCAAAGCCTCACTAATAACAGCGAAAACCACTGAAATAACTGTGGCAATCTGCACAACCTCACTCATAACAGCGAAAACCACTGAAATAACAGTCACAATCTGCAAAGCCTCACTAATAACAGCGAAAACCACTGAAATAACTGTGGCAATCTGCAAAACCTCACTAATAACAGCGAAAACCACTGAAATAACATTCACAATCTGCAAAGCCTCACTAATAACATCGAAAACCACTGAAATAACTGTGGCAATCTGCAAAGCCTCACTAATAACAGAGAAAACCACTGAAATAACTGTGGCAATCTGCACAACCTCACTAATAACAGCGAAAACCACTGAAATAACAGTCACAATCTGCAAAACCTCACTAATAACAGCGAAAACCACTGAAATAACTGTGGCAATCTGCACAACCTCACTAATAACAGCGAAAACCACTGAAATAACAGTCACAATCTGCAAAGCCTCACTAATGACAGCGAAAACCACTGAAATAACTGTGGCAATCTGCACAACCTCACTAATAACAGCGAAAACCACTAAAATAACAGTCACAATCTGCAAAGCCTCACTAATAACAGCGAAAACCACTGAAATAACTGTGGCAATCGGCACAACCTCACTAATAACAGCGAAAACCACTGAAATAACAGTCACAATCTGCAAAGCCTCACTAATAACAGCGAAAACCACTGAAATAACTGTGGCAATCTGCACAACCTCACTAATAACAGCGAAAACCACTGAAATAACTGTGGCAATCTGCACAACCTCACTAATAACAGCGAAAACCACTGAAATAACAGTCACAATCTGCAAAGCCTCACTAATAACAGCGAAAACCACTGAAATAACTGTGGCAATCTGCAAAGCCTCACTAATAACAGCGAAAACCACTGAAATAACTGTGGCAATCTGCACAGCCTCACTAATAACAGCGAAAACAGCTGAAATAACAGTCACAATCTGCAAAGCCTCACCAATAACAACGAAAACCACTAAAATAACAGTCACAATCTGCAAGGCCTCACTAATAACAGCGAAAACCACTGAAATAACTGTGGCAATCTGCACAACCTCACTAATAACAGCGAAAACCACTAAAATAACAGTCACAATCTGCAAAGCCTCACTAATAACAGCGAAAACCACTGAAATAACTGTGGCAATCTGCACAACCTCACTAATAACAGCGAAAACCACTGAAATAACAGTCACAATCTGCAAAGCCTCACTAATAACAGCGAAAACCACTGAAATAACAGTGGCAATCTGCACAACCTCACTAATAACAGCGAAAACCACTGAAATAACAGTCACAATCTGCAAAGCCTCACTAATAACAGCGAAAACCACTGAAATAACTGTGGCAATCCACAAAGCCTCACTAATAACAGCGAAAACCACTGAAATAACTGTGGAAATCTGCACAACCTCACTAATAACAGCGAAAACCACTGAAATAACAGTCACAATCTGCAAAGCCTCACTAATAACAGCGAAAACCACTAAAATAACAGTCACAATCTGCAAAGCCTCACTAATAACAGCGAAAACCACTGGAATAACTGTGGCAATCTGCACAACCTCACTAATAACAGCGAAAACCACTGAAATAACAGTCACAATCTGCAAAGCCTCACTAATAACAGCGAAAACCACTGAAATAACTGTGGCAATCTGCACAACCTCACTAATAACAGCGAAAACAACTTAAATAACAGTCACAATCTGCAAAGCCTCACTAATAACAGCGAAAACCACTGAAATAACAGTCACAATCTGCAAAGCCTCACTAATAACAGCGAAAACCATTGAAATAACTGTGGCAATCTGCACAACCTCACTAATAACAGCGAAAACCACTAAAATAACAGTCACAATCTGCACAACCTCACTAATAACAGCGAAAACCACTGAAATAACTGTGGCAATCTGCACAACCTCACTAATAACAGCGAAAACCACTAAAATAACAGTCACAATCTGCAAAGCCTCACTAATAACAGCGAAAACCACTGAAATAACTGTGGCAATCTGCACAACCTCACTAATAACAGCGAAAACCACTGAAATAACAGTCACAATCTGCAAAGCCTCACTAATAACAGCGAAAACCACTGAAATAACAGTCACAATCTGCACAACCTCACTAATAACAGCGAAAACCACTAAAATAACAGTCACAATCTGCAAAGCCTCACTAATAACAGCGAAAACCACTGAAATAACTGTGGCAATCTGCACAACCTCACTAATAACAGCGAAAACCACTGAAATAACAGTCACAATCTGCAAAGCCTCACTAATAACAGCGAAAACCACTGAAATAACTGTGGCAATCTGCACAACCTCACTCATAACAGCGAAAACCACTGAAATAACAGTCACAATCTGCAAAGCCTCACTAATAACAGCGAAAACCACTGAAATAACTGTGGCAATCTGCAAAACCTCACTAATAACAGCGAAAACCACTGAAATAACATTCACAATCTGCAAAGCCTCACTAATAACATCGAAAACCACTGAAATAACTGTGGCAATCTGCAAAGCCTCACTAATAACAGAGAAAACCACTGAAATAACTGTGGCAATCTGCACAACCTCACTAATAACAGCGAAAACCACTGAAATAACAGTCACAATCTGCAAAACCTCACTAATAACAGCGAAAACCACTGAAATAACTGTGGCAATCTGCACAACCTCACTAATAACAGCGAAAACCACTGAAATAACAGTCACAATCTGCAAAGCCTCACTAATGACAGCGAAAACCACTGAAATAACTGTGGCAATCTGCACAACCTCACTAATAACAGCGAAAACCACTAAAATAACAGTCACAATCTGCAAAGCCTCACTAATAACAGCGAAAACCACTGAAATAACTGTGGCAATCGGCACAACCTCACTAATAACAGCGAAAACCACTGAAATAACAGTCACAATCTGCAAAGCCTCACTAATAACAGCGAAAACCACTGAAATAACTGTGGCAATCTGCACAACCTCACTAATAACAGCGAAAACCACTGAAATAACTGTGGCAATCTGCACAACCTCACTAATAACAGCGAAAACCACTGAAATAACAGTCACAATCTGCAAAGCCTCACTAATAACAGCGAAAACCACTGAAATAACTGTGGCAATCTGCAAAGCCTCACTAATAACAGCGAAAACCACTGAAATAACTGTGGCAATCTGCACAGCCTCACTAATAACAGCGAAAACAGCTGAAATAACAGTCACAATCTGCAAAGCCTCACCAATAACAACGAAAACCACTAAAATAACAGTCACAATCTGCAAGGCCTCACTAATAACAGCGAAAACCACTGAAATAACTGTGGCAATCTGCACAACCTCACTAATAACAGCGAAAACCACTGAAATAACAGTCACAATCTGCAAAGCCTCACTAATAACAGCGAAAACCACTGAAATAACTGTGGCAATCTGCACAACCTCACTAATAACAGCGAAAACCACTGAAATAACAGTCACAATCTGCAAAGCCTCACTAATAACAGCGAAAACCACTGAAATAACAGTGGCAATCTGCACAACCTCACTAATAACAGCGAAAACCACTGAAATAACAGTCACAATCTGCAAAGCCTCACTAATAACAGCGAAAACCACTGAAATAACTGTGGCAATCCACAAAGCCTCACTAATAACAGCGAAAACCACTGAAATAACTGTGGAAATCTGCACAACCTCACTAATAACAGCGAAAACCACTGAAATAACAGTCACAATCTGCAAAGCCTCACTAATAACAGCGAAAACCACTAAAATAACAGTCACAATCTGCAAAGCCTCACTAATAACAGCGAAAACCACTGGAATAACTGTGGCAATCTGCACAACCTCACTAATAACAGCGAAAACCACTGAAATAACAGTCACAATCTGCAAAGCCTCACTAATAACAGCGAAAACCACTGAAATAACTGTGGCAATCTGCACAACCTCACTAATAACAGCGAAAACAACTTAAATAACAGTCACAATCTGCAAAGCCTCACTAATAACAGCGAAAACCACTGAAATAACAGTCACAATCTGCAAAGCCTCACTAATAACAGCGAAAACCATTGAAATAACTGTGGCAATCTGCACAACCTCACTAATAACAGCGAAAACCACTAAAATAACAGTCACAATCTGCACAACCTCACTAATAACAGCGAAAACCACTGAAATAACTGTGGCAATCTGCACAACCTCACTAATAACAGCGAAAACCACTAAAATAACAGTCACAATCTGCAAAGCCTCACTAATAACAGCGAAAACCACTGAAATAACTGTGGCAATCTGCACAACCTCACTAATAACAGCGAAACCACTAAAATAACAGTCACAATCTGCACAACCTCACTAATAACAGCGAAAACCACTGAAATAACAGTCACAATCTGCAAAGCCTCACTAAATAACAGCGAAAACCACTGAAATAACTGTGGCAATCTGCACAACCTCACTAATAACAGCGAAAACCACTGAAATAACAGTCACAATCTGCAAAGCCTCACTAATAACAGCGAAAACCACTGAAATAACTGTGGCAATCTGCAAAGCCTCACTAATAACAGCGAAAACCACTTAAATAACAGTCACAATCTGCAAAGCCTCACTAATAACAGCGAAAACCACTGAAATAACAGTCACAATCTGCAAAGCCTCACTAATAACAGCGAAAACCACTAAAATAACAGTCACAATCTGCAAAGCCTCACTAATAACAGCGAAAACCACTGAAATAACTGTGGCAATCTGCACAACCTCACTAATAACAGCGAAAACCACTGAAATAACAGTCACAATCTGCAAAGCCTCACTAATAACAGCGAAAACCACTGAAATAACTGTGGCAATCTGCACAACCTCACTAATAACAGCGAAAACCACTAAAATAACAGTCACAATCTGCAAAGCCTCACAAATAACAGCGAAAACCACTGAAATAACTGTGGCAATCGGCACAACCTCACTAATAACAGCGAAAACCACTAAAATAACAGTCACAATCTGCAAAGCCTCACTGATAACAGCGAAAACCACTGAAATAACTGTGGAAATCTGCACAACCTCTCTAATAACAGCGAAAACCACTGAAATAACAGTCACAATCTGCAAAGCCTCACTAATAACAGCGAAAACCACTGAAATAACTGTGGCAATCTGCACAACCTCACTAATAACAGCGAAAACCACTAAAATAACAGTCACAATCTGCAAAGCCTCACTAATAACAGCGAAAACCACTGAAATAACTGTGGCAATCTGCACAACCTCACTAATAACAGCGAAAACCACTGAAATAACAGTCACAATCTGCAAAGCCTCACTAACAACAGCGAAAACCACTGAAATAACTGTGGCAATCTGCACAACCTCACTAATAACAGCGAAAACCACTGAAATAACAGTCACAATCTGCAAAGCCTCACTAATAACAACGAAAACCACTGAAATAACTGTGGCAATCTGCACAACCTCACTAATAACAGCGAAAACCACTGAAATAACAGTCACAATCTGCAAAGCCTCACTAAAAACAGCGAAAACCACTGAAATAACTGTGGCAATCTGCAAAGCCTCACTAATAACAGCGAAAACCACTGAAATAACTGTGGCAATCTGCACAACCTCACTAATAACAGCGAAAACCACTGAAATAACAGTCACAATCTGCAAAACCTCATTAATAACAGCGAAAACCACTGAAATAACTGTGGCAATCTGCACAACCTCACTAATAACAGCGAAAACCACTGAAATAACAGTCACAATCTGCAAAGCCTCACTAATAACAGCGAAAACCACTGAAATAACTGTGGCAATCTGCACAACCTCACTAATAACAGCGAAAACCACTAAAATAACAGTCACAATCTGCAAAGCCTCACTAATAACAGCGAAAACCACTGAAATAACTGTGGCAATCTGCACAACCTCACTAATAACAGCGAAAACCACTGAAATAACAGTCAAAATCTGCAAAGCCTCACTAATAACAGCGAAAACCACTGAAATAACTGTGGCAATCTGCACAACCTCACTAATAACAGCGAAAACCACTGAAATAACTGTGGTAATCTGCACAACCTCACTAAAAACAGCGAAAACCACTATAATAACAGTCACAATCTGCAAAGCCTCACTAATAACAGCGAAAACCACTGAAATAACTGTGGCAATCTGCACAACCTCACTAATAACAGCGAAAACCACTAAAATAACAGTCACAATCTGCAAAGCCTCACTAATAACAGCGAAAACCACTGAAATAACAGTCACAATCTGCAAAGCCTCACTAATAACAGCGAAAACCACTGAAATAACTGTGGCAATCTGCACAACCTCACTAATAACAGCGAAAACCACTGAAATAACAGTCACAATCTGCAAAGCCTCACTAATAACAGCGAAAACCACTGAAATAACTGTGGCAATCTGCACAACCTCACTAATAACAGCGAAAACCACTGAAATAACAGTCACAATCTGCACAACCTCACTAATAACAGCGAAAACCACTGAAATAACTGTGGCAATCTGCACAACCTCACTAATAACAGCGAAAACCACTAAAATAACAGTCACAATCTGCAAAGCCTCACTAATAACAGCGAAAACCACTGAAATAACTGTGGCAATCTGCACAACCTCACTAATAACAGCGAAAACCACTAAAATAACAGTCACAATCTGCAAAGCCTCACTAATAACAGCGAAAACCACTGAAATAACTGTGGCAATCTGCACAACCTCACTAATAACAGCGAAAACCACTGAAATAACAGTCACAATCTGCAAAGCCTCACTAATAACAGCGAAAACCACTGAAATAACTATGGCAATCTGCAAAGCCTCACTAATAACAGCGAAAACCACTGAAATAACTGTGGCAATCTGCAAAGCCTCACTAATAACAGCGAAAACCACTGAAATAACTGTGGCAATCTGCAAAGCCTCACTAATAACAGCGAAAACCACTGAAATAACTGTGGCAATCTGCAAAGCCTCACTAATAACAGCGAAAACCACTGAAATAATTGTGGCAATCTGCACAACCTCACTTATAACAGCGAAAACCACTAAAATAACAGTCACAATCTGCAAAGCCTCATTAATAACAGCGAAAACCACTGAAATAACTGTGGCAATCTGCACAACCTCACTAATAACAGCGAAAACCACTGAAATAACAGTCACAATCTGCAAAGCCTCACTAATAACAGCGAAAACCACTGAAATAACTGTGGCAATCTGCACAACCTCACTAATAACAGCGAAAACCACTAAAATAACAGTCACAATCTGCAAAGCCTCACTAATAACAGCGAAAACCACTGAAATAACTGTGGCAATCTGCACAACCTCACTAATAACAGCGAAAACCACTGAAATAACAGTCAAAATCTGCAAAGCCTCACTAATAACAGCGAAAACCACTGAAATAACTGTGGCAATCTGCACAACCTCACTAATAACAGCGAAAACCACTGAAATAACTGTGGCAATCTGCACAACCTCACTAATAACAGCGAAAACCACTAAAATAACAGTCACAATCTGCAAAGCCTCACTAATAACAGCGAAAACCACTGAAATAACTGTGGCAATCTGCACAACCTCACTAATAACAGCGAAAACCACTAAAATAACAGTCACAATCTGCAAAGCCTCACTAATAACAGCGAAAACCACTGAAATAACAGTCACAATCTGCAAAGCCTCACTAATAACAGCGAAAACCACTGAAATAACTGTGGCAATCTGCACAACCTCACTAATAACAGCGAAAACCACTGAAATAACAGTCACAATCTGCAAAGCCTCACTAATAACAGCGAAAACCACTGAAATAACTGTGGCAATCTGCACAACCTCACTAATAACAGCGAAAACCACTGAAATAACAGTCACAATCTGCACAACCTCACTAATAACAGCGAAAACCACTGAAATAACTGTGGCAATCTGCACAACCTCACTAATAACAGCGAAAACCACTAAAATAACAGTCACAATCTGCAAAGCCTCACTAATAACAGCGAAAACCACTGAAATAACTGTGGCAATCTGCACAACCTCACTAATAACAGCGAAAACCACTAAAATAACAGTCACAATCTGCAAAGCCTCACTAATAACAGCGAAAACCACTGAAATAACTGTGGCAATCTGCACAACCTCACTAATAACAGCGAAAACCACTGAAATAACAGCCACAATCTGCAAAGCCTCACTAATAACAGCGAAAATCACTGAAATAACTGTGGCAATCTGCAAAGCCTCACTAATAACAGCGAAAACCACTGAAATAACTGTGGCAATCTGCAAAGCCTCACTAATAACAGCGAAAACCACTGAAATAACTGTGGCAATCTGCAAAGCCTCACTAATAACAGCGAAAACCACTGAAATAACTGTGGCAATCTGCAAAGCCTCACTAATAACAGCGAAAACCACTGAAATAATTGTGGCAATCTGCACAACCTCACTAATAACAGCGAAAACCACTAAAATAACAGTCACAATCTGCAAAGCCTCACTAATAACAGCGAAAACCACTGAAATAACTGTGGCAATCTGCACAACCTCACTAATAACAGCGAAAACCACTGAAATAACAGTCACAATCTGCAAAGCCTCACTAATAACAGCGAAAACCACTGAAATAACTGTGGCAATCTGCACAACCTCACTAATAACAGCGAAAACCACTGAAATAACAGTCACAATCTGCAAAGCCTCACTAATAACAGCGAAAACCACTGAAATAACTGTGGCAATCTGCACAACCTCACTAATAACAGCGAAAACCACTAAAATAATAGTCACAATCTGCACAACCTCACTAATAACAGCGAAAACCACTGAAATAACTGTGGCAATCTGCACAACCTCACTAATAACAGCGAAAACCACTAAAATAACAGTCACAATCTGCAAAGCCTCACTAATAACAGCGAAAACCACTGAAATAACTGTGCCAATCTGCACAACCTCACTAATAACAGCGAAAACCACTAAAATAACAGTCACAATCTGCACAACCTCACTAATAACAGCGAAAACCACTGAAATAACAGTCACAATCTGCAAAGCCTCACTAATAACAGCGAAAACCACTGAAATAACTGTGACAATCTGCACAACCTCACTAATAACAGCGAAAACCACTAAAATAACAGTCACAATCTGCAAAGCCTCACTAATAACAGCGAAAACCACTGAAATAACTGTGGCAATCTGCAAAGCCTCACTAATAACAGCGAAAACCACTAAAATAACAGTCACAATCTGCAAAGCCTCACTAATAACAGCGAAAACCACTGAAATAACAGTCACAATCTGCAAAGCCTCACTAATAACAGCGAAAACCACTAAAATAACAGTCACAATCTGCAAAGCCTCACTAATAACAGCGAAAACCACTGAAATAACTGTGGCAATCTGCACAACCTCACTAATAACAGCGAAAACCACTGAAATAACAGTCACAATCTGCAAAGCCTCACTAATAACAGCGAAAACCACTGAAATAACTGTAGCAATCTGCACAACCTCACTAATAACAGCGAAAACCACTAAAATAACAGTCACAATCTGCAAATCCTCACTAATAACAGCGAAAACCACTGAAATAACTGTGGCAATCGGCACAACCTCACTAATAACAGCGAAAACCACTAAAATAACAGTCACAATCTGCAAAGCCTCACTGATAACAGCGAAAACCACTGAAATAACTGTGGCAATCTGCACAACCTCTCTAATAACAGCGAAAACCACTGAAATAACAGTCACAATCTGCAAAGCCTCACTAATAACAGCGAAAACCACTGAAATAACTGTGGCAATCTGCACAACCTCACTAATAACAGCGAAAACCACTAAAATAACAGTCACAATCTGCAAAGCCTCACTAATAACAGCGAAAACCACTGAAATAACTGTGGCAATCTGCACAACCTCACTAATAACAGCAAAAACCACTGAAATAACAGTCACAATCTGCAAAGCCTCACTAACAACAGCGAAAACCACTGAAATAACTGTGGCAATCTGCACAACCTCACTAATAACAGCGAAAACCACTGAAATAACAGTCACAATCTGCAAAGCCTCACTAATAACTGCGAAAACCACTGAAATAACTGTGGCAATCTGCACAACCACACTAATAAGAGCGAAAACCACTGAAATAACAGTCACAATCTGCAAAGCCTCACTAAAAACAGCGAAAACCACTGAAATAACTGTGGCAATCTGCAAAGCCTCACTAATAACAGCGAAAACCACTGAAATAACTGTGGCAATCTGCACAACCTCACTAATAACAGCGAAAACCACTGAAATAACAGTCACAATCTGCAAAACCTCATTAATAACAGCGAAAACCACTGAAATAACTGTGGCAATCTGCACAACCTCACTAATAACAGCGAAAACCACTGAAATAACAGTCACAATCTGCAAAGCCTCACTAATAACAGCGAAAACCACTGAAATAACTGTGGCAATCTGCACAACCTCACTAATAACAGCGAAAACCACTAAAATAACAGTCACAATCTGCAAAGCCTCACTAATAACAGCGAAAACCACTGAAATAACTGTGGCAATCTGCACAACCTCACTAATAACAGCGAAAACCACTGAAATAACAGTCAAAATCTGCAAAGCCTCACTAATAACAGCGAAAACCACTGAAATAACTGTGGCAATCTGCACAACCTCACTAATAACAGCGAAAACCACTGAAATAACTGTGTCAATCTGCACAACCTCACTAATAACAGCGAAAACCACTAAAATAACAGTCACAATCTGCAAAGCCTCACTAATAACAGCGAAAACCACTGAAATAACTGTGGCAATCTGCACAACCTCACTAATAACAGCGAAAACCACTAAAATAACAGTCACAATCTGCAAAGCCTCACTAATAACAGCGAAAACCACTGAAATAACAGTCACAATCTGCAAAGCCTCACTAATAACAGCGAAAACCACTGAAATAACTGTGGCAATCTGCACAACCTCACTAATAACAGCGAAAACCACTGAAATAACAGTCACAATCTGCAAAGCCTCACTAATAACAGCGAAAACCACTGAAATAACTGTGGCAATGTGCACAACCTCACTAATAACAGCGAAAACCACTGAAATAACAGTCACAATCTGCACAACCTCACTAATAACAGCGAAAACCACTGAAATAACTGTGGCAATCTGCACAACCTCACTAATAACAGCGAAAACCACTGAAATAACAGTCACAATCTGCAAAGCCTCACTAATAACAGCGAAAACCACTGAAATAACTGTGGCAATCTGCACAACCTCACTAATAACAGCGAAAACCACTGAAATAACAGTCACAATCTGCAAAGCCTCACTAATAACAGCGAAAACCACTGAAATAACTGTGGCAATCTGCACAACCTCACTAATAACAGCGAAAACCACTAAAATAATAGTCACAATCTGCACAACCTCACTAATAACAGCGAAAACCACTGAAATAACTGTGGCAATCTGCACAACCTCACTAATAACAGCGAAAACCACTAAAATAACAGTCACAATCTGCAAAGCCTCACTAATAACAGCGAAAACCACTGAAATAACTGTGCCAATCTGCACAACCTCACTAATAACAGCGAAAACCACTAAAATAACAGTCACAATCTGCACAACCTCACTAATAACAGCGAAAACCACTGAAATAACAGTCACAATCTGCAAAGCCTCACTAATAACAGCGAAAACCACTGAAATAACTGTGACAATCTGCACAACCTCACTAATAACAGCGAAAACCACTAAAATAACAGTCACAATCTGCAAAGCCTCACTAATAACAGCGAAAACCACTGAAATAACTGTGGCAATCTGCAAAGCCTCACTAATAACAGCGAAAACCACTAAAATAACAGTCACAATCTGCAAAGCCTCACTAATAACAGCGAAAACCACTGAAATAACAGTCACAATCTGCAAAGCCTCACTAATAACAGCGAAAACCACTAAAATAACAGTCACAATCTGCAAAGCCTCACTAATAACAGCGAAAACCACTGAAATAACTGTGGCAATCTGCACAACCTCACTAATAACAGCGAAAACCACTGAAATAACAGTCACAATCTGCAAAGCCTCACTAATAACAGCGAAAACCACTGAAATAACTGTGGCAATCTGCACAACCTCACTAATAACAGCGAAAACCACTAAAATAACAGTCACAATCTGCAAAGCCTCACTAATAACAGCGAAAACCACTGAAATAACTGTGGCAATCGGCACAACCTCACTAATAACAGCGAAAACCACTAAAATAACAGTCACAATCTGCAAAGCCTCACTGATAACAGCGAAAACCACTGAAATAACTGTGGCAATCTGCACAACCTCTCTAATAACAGCGAAAACCACTGAAATAACAGTCACAATCTGCAAAGCCTCACTAATAACAGCGAAAACCACTGAAATAACTGTGGCAATCTGCACAACCTCACTAATAACAGCGAAAACCACTAAAATAACAGTCACAATCTGCAAAGCCTCACTAATAACAGCGAAAACCACTGAAATAACTGTGGCAATCTGCACAACCTCACTAATAACAGCAAAAACCACTGAAATAACAGTCACAATCTGCAAAGCCTCACTAACAACAGCGAAAACCACTGAAATAACTGTGGCAATCTGCACAACCTCACTAATAACAGCGAAAACCACTGAAATAACAGTCACAATCTGCAAAGCCTCACTAATAACTGCGAAAACCACTGAAATAACTGTGGCAATCTGCACAACCACACTAATAAGAGCGAAAACCACTGAAATAACAGTCACAATCTGCAAAGCCTCACTAAAAACAGCGAAAACCACTGAAATAACTGTGGCAATCTGCAAAGCCTCACTAATAACAGCGAAAACCACTGAAATAACTGTGGCAATCTGCACAACCTCACTAATAACAGCGAAAACCACTGAAATAACAGTCACAATCTGCAAAACCTCATTAATAACAGCGAAAACCACTGAAATAACTGTGGCAATCTGCACAACCTCACTAATAACAGCGAAAACCACTGAAATAACAGTCACAATCTGCAAAGCCTCACTAATAACAGCGAAAACCACTGAAATAACTGTGGCAATCTGCACAACCTCACTAATAACAGCGAAAACCACTAAAATAACAGTCACAATCTGCAAAGCCTCACTAATAACAGCGAAAACCACTGAAATAACTGTGGCAATCTGCACAACCTCACTAATAACAGCGAAAACCACTGAAATAACAGTCAAAATCTGCAAAGCCTCACTAATAACAGCGAAAACCACTGAAATAACTGTGGCAATCTGCACAACCTCACTAATAACAGCGAAAACCACTGAAATAACTGTGTCAATCTGCACAACCTCACTAATAACAGCGAAAAACCACTAAAATAACAGTCACAATCTGCAAAGCCTCACTAATAACAGCGAAAACCACTGAAATAACTGTGGCAATCTGCACAACCTCACTAATAACAGCGAAAACCACTAAAATAACAGTCACAATCTGCAAAGCCTCACTAATAACAGCGAAAACCACTGAAATAACAGTCACAATCTGCAAAGCCTCACTAATAACAGCGAAAACCACTGAAATAACTGTGCAATCTGCACAACCTCACTAATAACAGCGAAAACCACTGAAATAACAGTCACAATCTGCAAAGCCTCACTAATAACAGCGAAAACCACTGAAATAACTGTGGCAATGTGCACAACCTCACTAATAACAGCGAAAACCACTGAAATAACAGTCACAATCTGCACAACCTCACTAATAACAGCGAAAACCACTGAAATAACTGTGGCAATCTGCACAACCTCACTAATAACAGCAAAAACCACTAAAATAACAGTCACAATCTGCAAAGCCTCACTAATAACAGCGAAAACCACTGAAATAACTGTGGCAATCTGCACAACCTCACTAATAACAGCGAAAACCACTAAAATAACAGTCACAATCTGCAAAGCCTCACTAATAACAGCGAAAACCACTGAAATAACTGTGGCAATCTGCACAACCTCACTAATAATAGCGAAAACCACTGAAATAACAGTCACAATCTGCAAAGCCTCACTAATAACAGCGAAAACCACTGAAATAACTGTGGCAATCTGCAAAGCCTCACTAATAACAGCGAAAACCACTGAAATAACTGTGGCAATCTGCAAAGCCTCACTAATAACAGCAAAAACCACTAAAATAACAGTCACAATCTGCAAAGCCTCACTAATAACAGCGAAAACCACTGAAATAACTGTGGCAATCTGCACAACCTCACTAATAACAGCGAAAACCACTAAAATAACAGTCACAATCTGCAAAGCCTCACTAATAACAGCGAAAACCACTGAAATAACTGTGGCAATCTGCACAACCTCACTAATAATAGCGAAAACCACTGAAATAACAGTCACAATCTGCAAAGCCTCACTAATAACAGCGAAAACCACTGAAATAACTGTGGTAATCTGCAAAGCCTCACTAATAACAGCGAAAACCACTGAAATAACTGTGGCAATCTGCAAAGCCTCACTAATAACAGCGAAAACCACTGAAATAACTGTGGCAATCTGCAAAGCCTCACTAATAACAGCGAAAACCACTGAAATAACTGTGGCAATCTGCAAAGCCTCACTAATAACAGCGAAAACCACTGAAATAATTGTGGCAATCTGCACAACCTCACTAATAACAGCGAAAACCACTAAAATAACAGTCACAATCTGCAAAGCCTCACTAATAACAGCGAAAACCACTGAAATAACTGTGGCAATCTGCACAACCTCACTAATAACAGCGAAAACCACTGAAATAACAGTCACAATCTGCAAAGCCTCACTAATAACAGCGAAAACCACTGAAATAACTGTGGCAATCTGCACAACCTCACTAATAACAGCGAAAACCACTAAAATAACAGTCACAATCTACAAAGCCTCACTAATGACAGCGAAAACCACTGAAATAACTGTGGCAATCTGCACAACCTCACTAATAACAGCGAAAACCACTAAAATAACAGTCACAATCTGCAAAGCCTCACTAATAACAGCGAAAACCACTGAAATAACTGTGGCAATCTGCACAACCTCACTAATAACAGCGAAAACCACTACAATAACAGTCACAATCTGCACAACCTCACTAATAACAGCGAAAACCACTGAAATAACTGTGGCAATCTGCACAACCTCACTAATAACAGCGAAAACCACTGAAATAAAAGTCACAATCTGCAAAGCCTCACTAATAACAGCGAAAACCACTGAAATAACAGTCACAATCTGCAAAGCCTCACTAATAACAGCGAAAACCACTAAAATAACAGTCACAATCTGCAAAGCCTCACTAATAACAGCGAAAACCACTCACATAACTGTGGCAATCTGCACAACCTCACTAATAACTGCGAAAACCACTAAAATAACAGTCACAATCTGCAAAGCCTCACTAATAACACCGAAAACCACTGAAATACCTGTGGCAATCTGCACAACCTCACTAATAACAGCGAAAACCACTAAAATAACAGTCACAATCTGCACAACCTCACTAATAACAGCGAAAACCACTGAAATAACTGTGGCAATCTGCACAACCTCACTAATAACAGCGAAAACCACTAAAATAACAGTCACAATCTGCAAAGCCTCACTAATAACAGCGAAAACCACTGAAATAACTGTGGCAATCTGCACAACCTCACTAATAACAGCGAAAACCACTGAAATAACAGTCACAATCTGCAAAGCGTCACTAATAACAGCGAAAACCACTGAAATAACTGTGGCAATCTGCACAACCTCACTAATAACAGCGAAAACCACTAAAATAACAGTCACAATCTGCAAAGCCTCACTAATAACAGCGAAAACCACTAAAATAACAGTCACAATCTGCAAAGCCTCACTAATAACAGCGAAAACCACTGAAATAACTGTGGCAATCTGCACAACCTCACTAATAACAGCGAAAATCACTGAAATATCAGTCACAATCTGCAAAGCCGCACTAATAACAGCGAAAACCACTGAAACAACTGAGGCAATCTGCACAACCTCACTAATAACAGCGAAAACCACTGAAATAACAGTCACAATCTGCAAAGCCTCACTAATAACAGCGAAAACCACTGAAATAACAGTCACAATCTGCAAAGCCTCACTAATAACAGCGAAAACCACTAAAATAACAGTCACAATCTGCAAAGCCTCACTAATAACAGCGAAAACCACTGAAATAACTGTGGCAATCTGCACAACCTCACTAATAACAGCGAAAACCACTAAAATAACAGTCACAATCTGCAAAGCTTCACTAATAACAGCGAAAACCACTGAAATAACTGTGGCAATCTGCAAAGCCTCACTAATAACAGCGAAAACCACTGAAATAACTGTGGCAATCTGCAAAGCCTCACTAATAACAGCGAAAACCACTGAAATAACTGTGGCAATCTGCACAACCTCACTAATAACAGCGAAAACCACTAAAATAACAGTCACAATCTGCAAAGCCTCACTAATAACAGCGAAAACCACTTAAATAACTGTGGCAATCTGCACAACCTCACTAATAACAGCGAAAACCACTGAAATAACAGTCACAATATGCAAAACCTCACTAATAACAGCGAAAACCACTGAAATAACTGAGGCAATCTGCACAACCTCACTAATAACAGCGAAAACCACTAAAATAACAGTCACAATCTGCAAAGCCTCACTAATAACAGCGAAAACCACTGAAATAACTGTGGCAATCTGCACAACCTCACTAATAACAGCGAAAACCACTGAAATAACAGTCACAATCTGCATAGCCTCACTAATAACAGCGAAAACCACTGAAATAACTGTGGCAATCTGCACAACCTCACTAATAACAGCGAAAACCACTGAAATAACAGTCACAATCTGCAAAGCCTCACTAATAACAGCGAAAACCACTGAAATAACAGTCACAATCTGCAAAGCCTCACTAATAACAGCGAAAACCACTAAATAACAGTCACAATCTGCAAAGCCTCACTAATAACAGCGAAAACCACTGAAATAACTGTGGCAATCTGCACAACCTCACTAATAACAGCGAAAACCACTAAAATAACAGTCACAATCTGCAAGCCTCACTAATAACAGCGAAAACCACTGAAATAACTGTGGCAATCTGCAAAGCCTCACTAATAACAGCGAAAACCACTGAAATAACTGTGGCAATCTGCAAATCCTCACTAATAACAGCGAAAACCACTGAAATAACTGTGGCAATCTGCACAACCTCACTAATAACAGCGAAAACCACTAAAATAACAGTCACAATCTGCAAAGCCTCACTAATAACAGCGAAAACCACTTAAATAACTGTGGCAATCTGCACAACCTCACTAATAACAGCGAAACCACTGAAATAACAGTCACAATATGCAAAACCTCACTAATAACAGCGAAAACCACTGAAATAACTGTGGCAATCTGCACAACCTCACTAATAACAGCGAAAACCACTAAAATAACAGTCACAATCTGCAAAGCCTCGCAAATAACAGCGAAAACCACTGAAATAACAGTCACAATCTGCAAAGCCTCACTAATAACAGCGAAAACCACTGAAATAACTGTGGCAGTCTGCACAACCTCACTAATAACAGCGAAAACCACTGAAATAACAGTCACAATCTGCAAAGCCTCACTAATAACAGCGAAAACCACTGAAATAACTGTGGCAATCTGCACAACCTCACTAAAAACAGCGAAAACCACTAAAATAACAGTCACAATCTGCACAACCTCACTAATAACAGCGAAAACCACTGAAATAACTGTGGCAATCTGCACAACCTCACTAATAACAGCGAAAACCACTAAAATAACAGTCACAATCTGCAAAGCCTCACTAATAACAGCGAAAACCACTGAAATAACTGTGGCAATCTGCACAACCTCACTAATAACAGCGAAAACCACTGAAATAACAGTCACAATCTGCAAAGCCTCACTAATAACAGCGAAAACCACTGAAATAACAGTCACAATCTGCAAAGCCTCACTAATAACAGCGAAAACCACTAAATAACAGTCACAATCTGCAAAGCCTCACTAATAACAGCGAAAACCACTGAAATAACTGTGGCAATCTGCAAAGCCTCACTAATAACAGCGAAAACCACTGAAATAACAGTCACAATCTGCAAAGCCTCACTAATAACACTGAAAACCACTGAAATAACTGTGGCAATCTGCACAACCTCACTAATAACAGCGAAAACCACTGAAATAACAGTCACAATCTGCAAAGCCTCACTAATAACAGCGGAAACCACTGAAATAACTGTGGCAATCTGCACAACCTCACTAATAACAGCGAAAACCACTGAAATAACAGTCACAATCTGCAAAGCCTCACCAATAACAGCGAAAACCACTGAAATAACTGTGGCAATCTGCACAACCTCACTAATAACAGCGAAAACCACTGAAATAACAGTCACAATCTGCAAAACCTCACTAATAACAGCGAAAACCACTGAAATAACTGTGACAATCTGCACAACCTCACTAATAACAGCGAAAACCACTGAAATAACAGTCACAATCTGCAAAACCTCACTAATAACAGCGAAAACCACTAAAATAACAGTCACAATCTGCAAAGCCTCACTAATAACAGCGAAAACCACTGAAATAACTGTGGCAATCTGCACAACCTCACTAATAACAGCGAAAACCACTGAAATAACAGTCACAATCTGCAAAGCCTCACTAATAACAGCGAAAACCACTGAAATAACTGTGGCAATCTGCACAACCTCACTAATAACAGCGAAAACCACTAAAATAACAGTAACAATCTGCAAAGCCTCACTAATAACAGCGAAAACCACTGAAATAACTGTGGCAATCTGCACAACCTCACTAATAACAGCGAAACCACTGAAATAACTGTGGCAATCTGCACAACCTCACTAATAACAGCGAAAACCACTAAAATAACAGTCACAATCTGCAAAACCTCACTAATAACAGCGAAAACCACTGAAATAACTGTGGCAATCTGCACAACCTCACTAATAACAGCGAAAACCCCTGAAATAACAGTCACAATCTGCAAAGCCTCACTAATAACAGTGAAAACCACTGAAATAACTGTGGCAATCTGCACAACCGCACTAATAACAGCGAAAACCACTAAAATAACAGTCACAATCTGCAAAGCCTCACTAATAACAGCGAAAACCACTGAAATAACCGTGGCAATCTGCACATCCTCACTAATAACAGCGAAAACCACTACAATAACAGTCACAATCTGCACAACCTCACTAATAACAGCGAAAACCACTGAAATAACTATGTCAATCTGCACAACCTCACTAATAACAGCGAAAACCACTGAAATAACAGTCACAATCTGCAAAGCCTCACTAATAACAGCGAAAACCACTGAAATAACAGTCACAATCTGCAAAGCCTCACTAATAACAGCGAAAACCACTCAAATAACTGTGGCAATCTGCACAACCTCACTAATAACAGCGAAAACCACTAAAATAACAGTCACAATCTGCAAAGCCTCACTAATAACAGCGAAAACCACTGAAATAACTGTGGCAATCTGCACAACCTCACTAATAACAGCGAAAACCACTAAAATAACAGTCACAATCTGCACAACCTCACTAATAACAGCGAAAACCACTGAAATAACTGTGGCAATCTGCACAACCTCACTAATAACAGCGAAAACCACTAAAATAACAGTCACAATCTGCACAACCTCACTAATAACAGCGAAAACCACTGAAATAACTGTGGCAATCTGCACAACCTCACTAATAACAGCGAAAACCACTAAAATAACAGTCACAATCTGCAAAGCCTCACTAATAACAGCGAAAACCACTGAAATAACTGTGGCAATCTGCACAACCTCACTAATAACAGCGAAAACCACTAAAATAACAGTCACAATCTGCAAAGCCTCACTAATAACAGCGAAAACCACTGAAATAACTGTGGCAATCTGCACAACCTCACTAATAACAGCGAAAACCACTGAAATAACAGTCACAATCTGCAAAGCCTCACTAATAACAGCGAAAACCACTGAAATAACTGTGGCAATCTGCACAACCTCACTAATAACAGCGAAAACCACTGAAATAACAGTCACAATCTGCAAAGCCTCACTAATAACAGCGAAAACCACTGAAATAACAGTCACAATCTGCAAAGCCTCACTAATAACTGCGAAAACCACTAAAATAACAGTCACAATCTGCAAAGCCTCACTAATAACAGCGAAAACCACTGAAATAACTGTGGCAATCTGCACAACCTCACTAACAACAGCGAAAACCACTAAAATAACAGTCACAATCTGCAAAGCCTCACTAATAACAGCGAAAACCACTGAAATAACTGTGGCAATCTGCAAAGCCTCACTAATAACAGCGAAAACCACTGAAATAACTGTGGCAATCTGCAAAGCCTCACTAATAACAGCGAAAACCACTGAAATAACTGTGGCAATCTGCACAACCTCACTAATAACAGCGAAAACCACTAAAATAACAGTCACAATCTGCAAAGCCTCACTAATAACAGCGAAAACCACTTAAATAACTGTGGCAATCTGCACAACCTCACTAATAACAGCGAAAACCACTGAAATAACAGTCACAATCTGCAAAACCTCACTAATAACAGCGAAAACCACTGAAATAACTGTGGCAATCTGCACAACCTCACTAATAACAGCGAAAACCACTAAAATAACAGTCACAATCTGCAAAGCCTCACTAATAACAGCGGAAACCACTGAAATAACAGTCACAATCTGCAAAGCCTCACTAATAACAGCGAAAACCACTGAAATAACTGTGGCAATCTGCACAACCTCACTAATAACAGCGAAAACCACTGAAATAACAGTCACAATCTGCAAAGCCTCACTAATAACAGCGAAAACCACTGAAATAACTGTGGCAATCTGCACAACCTCACTAATAACAGCGAAAACCACTAAAATAACAGTCACAATCTGCACAACCTCACTAATAACAGCGAAAACCACTGAAATAACTGTGGCAATCTGCACAACCTCACTAATAACCGCGAAAACCACTGAAATAACAGTCACAATCTGCAAAGCCTCACCAATAACAGCGAAAACCACTGAAATAACTGTGGCAATCTGCACAACCTCACTAATAACAGCGAAAACCACTGAAATAACAGTCACAATCTGCAAAACCTCACTAATAACAGCGAAAACCACTGAAATAACTGTGGCAATCTGCACAACCTCACTAATAACAGCGAAAACCACTAAAATAACAGTCACAATCTGCAAAGCCTCACTAATAACAGCGAAAACCACTGAAATAACTGTGGCAATCTGCACAACCTCACTAATAACAGCGAAAACCCCTAAAATAACAGTCACAATCTGCAAAGCCTCACTAATAACAGCGAAAACCACTGAAATAACTGTGGCAATCTGCACAACCTCACTAATAACAGCGAAAACCACTAAAATAACAGTCACAATCTGCAAAGCCTCACTAATAACAGCGAAAACCACTGAAATAACTGTGGCAATCTGCACAACCTCACTAATAACAGCGAAAACCACTGAAATAACAGTCACAATCTGCAAAGCCTCACTAATAACAGCGAAAACCACTGAAATAACTGTGGCAATCTGCACAACCTCACTAATAACAGCGAAAACCACTGAAATAACAGTCACAATCTGCAAAGCCTCACTAATAACAGCGAAAACCACTGAAATAACTGTGGCAATCTGCACAACCTCACTAATAACAGCGAAAACCACTAAAATAACAGTCACAATCTGCACAACCTCACTAATAACAGCGAAAACCACTGAAATAACTGTGGCAATCTGCACAACCTCACTAATAACAGCGAAAAGCACTAAAATAACAGTCACAATCTGCAAAGCCTCACTAATAACAGCGAAAACCACTGAAATAACTGTGGCAATCTGCACAACCTCACTAATAATAGCGAAAACCACTAAAATAACAGTCACAATCTGCAAAGCCTCACTAATAACAGCGAAAACCACTGAAATAACTATGGCAATCTGCAAAGCCTCACTAATAACAGCGAAAACCACTGAAATAACAGTCACAATCTGCAAAGCCTCACTAATAACAGCGAAAACCACTGAAATAACTGTGGCAATCTGCACAACCTCACTAATAACAGCGAAAACCACTAAAATAACAGTCACAATCTGCAACGCCTCACTAATAACAGCGAAAACCACTGAAATAACTGTGGCAATCTGCACAACCTCACTAATAACAGCGAAAACAACTAAAATAACAAACACAATCTGCAAAGCCTCACTAATAACAGCGAAAACCACTGAAATAACTGTGGCAATCTGCACAACCTCACTAATAACAGCGAAAACCACTGAAAAAACAGTCACAATCTGCAAAGCCTCACTAATAACAGCGAAAACCACTGAAATAACTGTGGCAATCTGCAAAGCCTCACTAATAAAAGCGAAAACCACTGAAATAACTGTGGCAATCTGCACAACCTCACTAATAACAGCGAAAACCACTGAAATAACAGTCACAATCTGCAAAGCCTCACTAATAACAGCGGAAACCACTGAAATAACTGTGGCAGTCTGCAAAGCCTCACTAATAACAGCGAAAACCACTGAAATAACTGTGGCAATCTGCAAAGCCTCACTAATAACAGCGAAAACCACTGAAATAACTGTGGCAATCTGCACAACCTCACTAATAACAGCGAAAACCACTGAAATAACAGTAACAATCTGCAAAGCCTCACTAATAACAGCGAAAACCACTGAAATAACTGTGGCAATCTGCACAACCTCACTAATAACAGCGAAAACCACTAAAATAACAGTCACAATCTGCAAAGCCTCACTAATAACAGCGAAAACCACTGAAATAACTGTGGCAATCTGCACAACCTCACTAATAACAGCGAAAACCACTGAAATAACAGTCTCAATCTGCAAAGCCTCACTAATAACAGCGAAAACCACTGAAATAACAGTGGCAATCTGCACAACCTCACTAATAACAGCGAAAACCACTGAAATAACAGTCACAATCTGCAAAGCCTCACTAATAACAGCGAAAACCACTGAAATAACTGTGGAAATCTGCAAAGCCTCACTAATAACAGCGAAAACCACTGAAATAACTGTGGCAATCTACACAACCTCACTAATAACAGCGAAAACCACTGAAATAACAGTCACAATCTGCGAAGGCTCACTAATAACAGCGAAAACCACTGAAATAATTGTGGCAATCTGCACAACCTCACTAATAACAGCGAAAACCACTGAAATAACAGTCACAATCTGCAAAGCCTCACTAATAACAGCGAAATCCACTGAAATAGCTGTGGCAATCTGCAAAGCCTCACTAATAACAGCGAAAACCACTAAAATAACAGTCACAATCTGCAAAGCCTCACTAATAACAGCGAAAACCACTGAAATAACTGTGGCAATCTGCACAACCTCACTAATAACAGCGAAAACCACTAAAATAACAGTCACAATCTGCAAAGCCTCACTAATAACAGCGAAAACCACTGAAATAACTGTGGCAATCTGCACAACCTCACTAATAACAGCGAAAACCACTGAAATAACAGTCACAATCTGCAAAGCCTCACTAATAACAGCGAAAACCACTGAAATAACTGTGGCAATCTGCACAACCTCACTAATAACAGCGAAAACCACTGAAATAACAATCACAATCTGCAAAGCCTCACTAATAACAGCGAAAACCACTGAAATAACTGTGGCAATCTGCACAACCTCACTAATAACAGCGAAAACCACTAAAATAACAGTCACAATCTGCAAAGCCTCACTAATAACAGCGAAAACCACTGAAATAACTGTGGCAATCTGCACAACCTCACTAATAACAGCGAAAACCACTAAAATAACAGTCACAATCTGCAAAGCCTCACTAATAATAGCGAAAACCACTGAAATAACAGTCACAATCTGCAAAGCCTCACTAATAACAGCGAAAACCACTGAAATAACTGTGGCAATCTGCACAACCTCACTAATAACAGCGAAAACCACTGAAATAACAGTCACAATCTGCAAAGCCTCACTAATAACAGCGAAAACCACTGAAATAACTGTGGCAATCTGCACAACCTCACTAATAACAGCGAAAACCACTGAAATAACAGTCACAATCTGCAAAGCCTCACTAATAACAGCGAAAACCACTGAAATAACTGTGGCAATCTGCACAACCTCACTAATAACAGCGAAAACCACTGAAATAACAGTCACAATCTGCAAAGCCTCACTAATAACAGCGAAAACCACTGAAATAACTGTGGCAATCTGCAAAGCCTCACTAATAACAGCGAAAACCACTGAAATAACTGTGGCAATCTGCAAAGCCTCACTAATAACAGCGAAAACCACAGAAATAACTGTGGCAATCTGCACAACCTCACTAATAACAGCGAAAACCACAAAAAAAACCGTCACAATCTGCAAAGCCTCACTAATAACAGCGAAAACCACTGAAATAACTGTGGCAATCTGCACAACCTCACTAATAACAGCGAAAACCACTGAAATAACAGTCACAATCTGCAAAGCCTCACTAATAACAGCGAAAACCACTGAAATAACTGTGGCAATCTGCACAACCTCACTAATAACAGCGAAAACCACTAAAATAACAGTCACAATCTGCAAAGCTTCACTAATAACAGCGAAAACCACTGAAATAACTGTGGCAATCTGCACAACCTCACTAATAACAGCGAAAACCACTAAAATAACTGTGGCAATCTGCACAACCTCACTAATAACAGCGAAAACCACTAAAATAACAGTCACAATCTGCAAAGCCTCACTAATAACAGCGAAAACCACTGAAATAACTGTGGCAATCTGCACAACCTCACTAATAACAGCGAAAACCACTGAAATAACAGTCACAATCTGCAAAGCCTCACTAATAACAGCGAAAACCACTGAAATAACTGTGGCAATCTGCACAACCTCACTAATAACAGCGAAAACCACTGAAATAACAGTCACAATCTGCAAAGCCTCACTAATAACAGCGAAAACCACTGAAATAACTGTGGCAATCTGCAAAGCCTCACTAATAACAGCGAAAACCACTGAAATGACTGTGGCAATCTGCACAACCTCACTAATAACAGCGAAAACCACTAAAATAACAGTCACAATCTGCAAAGCCTCACTAATAACAGCGAAAACCACTGAAATAACTGTGGCAATCTGCACAACCTCACTAATAACAGCGAAAACCACTAAAATAACAGTCACAATCTGCAAAGCCTCACTAATAACAGCGAAAACCACTGAAATAACTGTGGCAATCTACACAACCTCACTAATAACAGCGAAAACCACTGAAATAACAGTCACAATCTGCAAAGGCTCACTAATAACAGCGAAAACCACTGAAATAACTGTGGCAATCTGCACAACCTTACTAATAACAGCGAAAACCACTAAAATAACAGTCACAATCTGCAAAGCCTCACTAATAACAGCGAAAACCACTGAAATAACTGTGGCAATCTGCACAACCTCACTAATAACAGCGAAAACCACTGAAATAACAGTCACAATCTGCAAAGCCTCACTAATAACAGCGAAAACCACTGAAATAACTGTGGCAATCTGCACAACCTCACTAATAACAGCGAAAACCACTGAAATAACTGTCACAATCTGCAAAGCCTCACTAATAACAGCGAAAACCACTGAAATAACTGTGGCAATCTGCAAAACCTCACTAATAACAGCGAAAACCACTAAAATAACCGTCACAATCTGCAAAGCCTCACTAATAACAGCGAAAACCACTGAAATAACTGTGGCAATCTGCACAACCTCACTAATAACAGCGAAAACCACTAAAATAACAGTCACAATCTGCAAAGCCTCACTAATAACAGCGAAAACCACTGAAATAACAGTCACAATCTGCAAAGCCTCACTAATAACAGCGAAAACCACTGAAATAACTGTGGCAATCTGCACAACCTCACTAATAACAGCGAAAACCACTGAAATAACAGTCACAATCTGCAAAGCCTCACTAATAACAGCGAAAACCACTGAAATAACTGTGGCAATCTGCACAACCTCACTAATAACAGCGAAAACCACTGAAATAACAGTCACAATCTGCAAAGCCTCACTAATAACAGCGAAAACCACTGAAATAACTGTGGCAATCTGCACAACCTCACTAATAACAGCGAAAACCACTGAAATAACAGTCACAATCTGCAAAGCCTCACTAATAACAGCGAAAACCACTGAAATAACTGTGGCAATCTGCAAAGCCTCACTAATAACAGCGAAAACCACTGAAATAACTGTGGCAATCTGCAAAGCCTCACTAATAACAGCGAAAACCACTGAAATAACTGTGGCAATCTGCACAACCTCACTAATAACAGCGAAAACCACTAAAATAACAGTCACAATCTGCAAAGCCTCACTAATAACAGCGAAAACCACTGAAATAACTGTGGCAATCTGCACAACCTCACTAATAACAGCGAAAACCACTGAAATAACAGTCACAATCTGCAAAGCCTCACTAATAACAGCGAAAACCACTGAAATAACTGTGGCAATCTGCACAACCTCACTAATAACAGCGAAAACCACTAAAATAACAGTCACAATCTGCAAAGCCTCACTAATAACAGCGAAAACCACTGAAATAACTGTGGCAATCTGCACAACCTCACTAATAACAGCGAAAACCACTAAAATAACTGTGGCAATCTGCACAACCTCACTAATAACAGCGAAAACCACTAAAATAACAGTCACAATCTGCAAAGCCTCACTAATAACAGCGAAAACCACTGAAATAACTGTGGCAATCTGCACAACCTCACTAATAACAGCGAAAACCACTGAAATAACAGTCACAATCTGCAAAGCCTCACTAATAACAGCGAAAACCACTGAAATAACTGTGGCAATCTGCACAACCTCACTAATAACAGCGAAAACCACTGAAGTAACAGTCACAATCTGCAAAGCCTCACTAATAACAGCGAAAACCACTGAAATAACTGTGGCAATCTGCAAAGCCTCACTAATAACAGCGAAAACCACTGAAATGACTGTGGCAATCTGCACAACCTCACTAATAACAGCGAAAACCACTAAAATAACAGTCACAATCTGCAAAGCCTCACTAATAAAGCGAAAACTACTGAAATAACTGTGGCAATCTGCACAACCTCACTAATAACAGCAAAAACCACTAAAATAACAGTCACAATCTGCAAAGCCTCACTAATAACAGCGAAAACCACTGAAATAACTGTGGCAATCTGCAAAGCCTCACTAATAACAGCGAAAACCACTGAAATAACAGTCACAATCTGCAAAGCCTCACTAATAACAGCGAAAACCACTGAAATAACTGTGGCAATCTGCACAACCTCACTAATAACAGCGAAAACCACTAAAATAACAGTCACAATCTGCAAAGCCTCACTAATAACAGCGAAAACCACTGAAATAACTGTGGCAATCTGCACAACCTCACTAATAACAGCGAAAACCACTAAAATAACAGTCACAATCTGCAAAGCCTCACTAATAACAGCGAAAACCACTGAAATAACTGTGGCAATCTGCAAAGCCTCACTAATAACAGCGAAAACCACTGAAATAACTGTGGCAATCTGCACAACCTCACTAATAACAGCGAAAACCACTAAAATAACAGTCACAATCTGCAAAGCCTCACTAATAACAGCGAAAACCACTGAAATAACTGTGGCAATCTGCAAAGCCTCACTAATAACAGCGAAAACCACTGAAATAACTGTGGCAATCTGCACAACCTCACTAATAACAGCGAAAACCACTAAAATAACAGTCACAATCTGCAAAGCCTCACTAATAACAGCGAAAACCACTGAAATAACTGTGGCAATCTGCACAACCTCACTAATAACAGCGAAAACCACTAAAATAACAGTCACAATCTGCAAAGCCTCACTAATAACAGCGAAAACCACTGAAATAACTGTGGCAATCTGCACAACCTCACTAATAACAGCGAAAACCACTAAAATAACAGTCACAATCTGCAAAGCCTCACTAATAACAGCGAAAACCACTGAAATAACTGTGGCAATCTGCAAAGCCTCACTAATAACAGCGAAAACCACTGAAATAACTGTGGCAATCTGCACAACCTCACTAATAACAGCGAAAACCACTAAAATAACAGTCACAATCTGCAAAGCCTCACTAATAACAGCGAAAACCACTGAAATAACTGTGGCAATCTGCAAAGCCTCACTAATAACAGCGAAAACCACTGAAATAACTGTGGCAATCTGCACAACCTCACTAATAACAGCGAAAACCACTAAAATAACAGTCACAATCTGCAAAGCCTCACTAATAACAGCGAAAACCACTGAAATAACTGTGGCAATCTGCACAACCTCACTAATAACAGCGAAAACCACTAAAATAACAGTCACAATCTGCACAACCTCACTAATAACAGCGAAAACCACTGAAATAACTGTGGCAATCTGCACAACCTCACTAATAACAGCGAAAACCACTAAAATAACAGTCACAATCTGCAAAGCCTCACTAATAACAGCGAAAACCACTGAAATAACTGTGGCAATCTGCACAACCTCACTATTAACAGCGAAAACCACTAAAATAACAGTCACAATCTGCAAAGCCTCACTAATAACAGCGAAAACCACTGAAATAACTGTGGCAATCTGCACAACCTCACTAATAACAGCGAAAACCACTGAAATAACTGTGGCAATCTGCACAACCTCACTAATAACAGCGAAAACCACTAAAATAACAGTCACAATCTGCAAAGCCTCACTAATAACAGCGAAAACCACTGAAATAACTGTGGCAATCTGCACAACCTCACTAATAACAGCGAAAACCACTAAAATAACAGTCACAATCTGCAAAGCCTCACTAATAACAGCGAAAGCCACTGAAATAACTGTGGCAATCTGCACAACCTCACTAATAACAGCGAAAACCACTGAAATAACAGTCACAATCTGCAAAGCCTCACTAATAACAGCGAAAACCGCTGAAATAACTGTGGCAATCTGCAAAGCCTCACTAATAACAGCGAAAACCACTGAAATAACTGTGGCAATCTGCACAACCTCACTAATAACAGCGAAAACCACTGAAATAACTGTGGGAATCTGCACAACCTCACTAATAACAGCGAAAACCACTGAAATAACAGTCACAATCTGCAAAGCCTCACTAATAACAGCGAAAACCACTGAAATAACTGTGGCAATCTGCACAACCTCACTAATAACAGCGAAAACCACTGAAATAACAGTCACAATCTGCAAAGCCTCACTAATAACAGCGAAAACCACTAAAATAACTGTGGCAATCTGCAAAGCCTCACTAATAACAGCGAAAACCACTGAAATAACTGTGGCAATCTGCACAACCTCACTAATAACAGCGAAAACCACTAAAATAACAATCACAATCTGCAAAGCCTCACTAATAACAGCGAAAACCACTGAAATAACTGTGGCAATCTGCACAACCTCACTAATTACAGCGAAAACCACTGAAATAACAGTCACAATCTGCAAAGCCTCACTAATAACAGCGAAAACCACTGAAACAACTGTGGCAATCTGCAAAGCCTCACTAATAACAGCGAAAACCACTGAAATAACTGTGGCAATCTGCACAACCTCACTAATAACAGCGAAAACCACTGAAATAACAGTCACAATCTGCAAAGCCTCACTAATAACAGCGAAAACCACTGAAATAACTGTGGCAATCTGCAAAGCCTCACTAATAACAGCGAAAACCACTGAAATAACTGTGGCAATCTGCACAACCTCACTATTAACAGCGAAAACCACTAAAATAACAGTCACAATCTGCAAAGCCTCACTAATAACAGCGAAAACCACTGAAATAACTGTGGCAATGTGCACAACCTCACTAATAACAGCGAAAACCACTGAAATAACTGTGGCAATCTGCACAACCTCACTAATAACAGCGAAAACCACTGAAATAACAGTCACAATCTGCAAAGCCTCACTAATAACAGCGAAAACCGCTGAAATAACTGTGGCAATCTGCAAAGCCTCGCTAATAACAGCGAAAACCACTGAAATAACTGTGGCAATCTGCACAACCTCACTAATAACAGCGAAAACCACTGAAATAACAGTCACAATCTGCAAAGCCTCACTAATAACAGCGAAAACCACTGAAATAACAGTCACAATCTGCAAAGCCTCACTAATAACAGCGAAAACCACTAAAATAACAGTCACTATCTGCAAAGCCTCACTAATAACAGCGAAAACCACTGAAATATCTGTGGCAATCTGCACAACCTCACTAATAACAGCGAAAACCACTAAAATAACAGTCACAATCTGCAAAGCCTCACTAATAACAGCGAAAACCACTGAAATAACTGTGGCAATCTGCACAACCTCACTAATAACAGCGAAAACCACTAAAATAACAGTCACAATCTGCAAAGCCTCCTTAATAACAGCGAAAACCACTGAAATAACTGTGGCAATCTGCACAACCTCACTAATAACAGCGAAAACCACTAAAATAACAGTCACAATCTGCAAAGCCTCACTAATAACAGCGAAAACCACTGAAATAAGTGTGGCAATCTGCACAACCTCACTAATAACAGCGAAAACCACTGAAATAACAGTCACAATCTGCAAAGCCTCAATAATAACAGCGAAAACCACTGAAATAACTGTGGCAATCTGCACAACCTCACTAATAACAGCGAAAACCACTGAAATAACTGTGGGAATCTGCACAACCTCACTAATAACAGCGAAAACCACTGAAATAACAGTCACAATCTGCAAAGCCTCACTAATAACAGCGAAAACCACTGAAATAACTGTGGCAATCTGCACAACCTCACTAATAACAGCGAAAACCACTGAAATAACAGTCACAATCTGCAAAGCCTCACTAATAACAGCGAAAACCACTGAAATAACTGTGGCAATCTGCACAACCTCACTAATAACAGCGAAAACCACTGAAATAACAGTCACAATCTGCAAAGCCTCACTAATAACAGCGAAAACCACTAAAATAACTGTGGCAATCTGCAAAGCCTCACTAATAACAGCGAAAACCACTGAAATAACTGTGGCAATCTGCACAACCTCACTAATAACAGCGAAAACCACTGAAATAACAGTCACAATCTGCAAAGCCTCACTAATAACAGCGAAAACCACTGAAATAACTGTGGCAATCTGCACAACCTCACTAATAACAGCGAAAACCACTAAAATAACAGTCACAATCTGCAAAGCCTCACTAATAACAGCGAAAACCACTGAAATAACTGTGGCAATCTGCACAACCTCACTAATAACAGCGAAAACCACTAAAATAACAGTCACAATCTGCAAAGCCTCACTAATAACAGCGAAAACCACTGAAATAACTGTGGCAATCTGCACAACCTCACTAATAACAGCGAAAACCACTAAAATAACTGTGGCAATCTGCACAACCTCACTAATAACAGCGAAAACCACTGAAATAACAGTCACAATCTGCAAAGCCTCACTAATAACAGCGAAAACCTTTGAAATAACTGTGGCAATCTGCACAACCTCACTAATAACAGCGAAAACCACTGAAATAACAGTCACAATCTGCAAAGCCTCACTAATAACAGCGAAAACCACTGAAATAACAGTCACAATCTGCAAAGCCTCACTAATAACAGCGAAAACCACTAAAATAACAGTCACTATCTGCAAAGCCTCACTAATAACAGCGAAAACCACTGAAATATCTGTGGCAATCTGCACAACCTCACTAATAACAGCGAAAACCACTAAAATAACAGTCACAATCTGCAAAGCCTCACTAATAACAGCGAAAACCACTGAAATAACTGTGGCAATCTGCACAACCTCACTAATAACAGCGAAAACCACTAAAATAACAGTCACAATCTGCAAAGCCTCACAAATAACAGCGAAAACCACTGAAATAACTGTGGCAATCTGCACAACCTCACTAATAACAGCGAAAACCACTAAAATAACAGTCACAATCTGCAAAGCCTCACTAATAACAGCGAAAACCACTGAAATAAGTGTGGCAATCTGCACAACCTCACTAATAACAGCGAAAACCACTGAAATAACAGTCACAATCTGCAAAGCCTCACTAATAACAGCGAAAACCACTGAAATAACTGTGGCAATCTGCACAACCTCACTAATAACAGCGAAAACCACTAAAATAACAGTCACAATCTGCAAAGCCTCACTAATAACAGCGAAAACCACTGAAATAACTGTGGCACTCTGCACAACCTCACTAATAACAGCGAAAACCACTGAAATAACTGTGGCAATCTGCACAACCTCACTAATAACCGCGAAAACCACTGAAATAACAGTCACAATCTGCAAAGCCTCACTAATAACAGCGAAAACCACTGAAATAACTGTGGCAATCTGCACAACCTCACTAATAACAGCGAAAACCACTAAAATAACAGTCACAATCTGCAAAGCCTCACTAATAACAGCGAAAACCACTGAAATAACTGTGGCAATCTGCACAACCTCACTAATAACAGCGAAAACCACTGAAATAACAGTCACAATCTGCAAAGCCTCACTAATAACAGCGAAAACCATTGAAATAACTGTGGCAATCTGCACAACCTCACTAATAACAGCGAAAACCACTGAAATAACAGTCACAATCAGCAAAGCCTCACTAATAACAGCGAAAACCACTGAAATAACTGTGGCAATCTGCACAACCTCACTAATAACAGCGAAAACCACTAAAATAACAGTCACAATCTGCACAACCTCACTAATAACAGCGAAAACCACTGAAATAACTGTGGCAATCTGCACAACCTCACTAATAACAGCGAAAACCACTAAAATAACAGTCACAATCTGCAAAGCCTCACTAATAACAGCGAAACCCACTGAAATAACTGAGGCAATCTGCACAACCTCACTAATAACAGCGAAAACCACTGAAATAACAGTCACAATCTGCAAAGCCTCACTAATAACAGCGAAAACCACTGAAATAACTGTGGCAATCTGCACAACCTCACTAATAACAGCGGAAACCACTGAAATAACAGTCACAATCTGCAAAGCCTCACTAATAACAGCGAAAACCACTGAAATAACTGTGGCAATCTGCACAACCTCGCTAATAACAGCGAAAACCACTGAAATAACTGTGGCAATCTGCACAACCTCACTAATAACAGCGAAAACCACTGAAATAACTGTGGCAATCTGCACAACCTCACTAATAACAGCGAAAACCACTGAAATAACAGTCACAATCTGCAAAGCCTCACTAATAACAGCGAAAACCACTGAAATAACTGTGGCAATCTGCACAACCTCACTAATAACAGCGAAAACCACTGAAATAACAGTCACAATCTGCAAAGCCTCACTAATAACAGCGAAAACCACTGAAATAACTGTGGCAATCTGCACAACCTCACTAATAACAGCGAAAACCACTAAAATAACAGTCACAATCTGCACAACCTCACTAATAACAGCGAAAACCACTGAAATAACTGTGGCAATCTGCACAACCTCACTAATAACAGCGAAAACCACTGAAATAACAGTCACAATCTGCAAAGCCTCACTAATAACAGCGAAAACCACTGAAATAACTGTGGCAATCTGCAAAACCTCACTAATAACAGCGAAAACCACTGAAATAACAGTCACAATCTGCAAAGCCTCACTAATAACAGCGAAAACCACTGAAATAACTGTGGCAATCTGCACAACCTCACTAATAACAGCGAAAACCACTGAAATAACAGTCACAATCTGCAAAGCCTCACTAATAACAGCGAAAACCACTGAAATAACTGTGGCAATCTGCACAACCTCACTAATAACAGCGAAAACCACTAAAATAACAGTCACAATCTGCAAAGCCTCACTAATAACAGCGAAAACCACTGAAATAAGTGTGGCAATCTGCACAACCTCACTAATAACAGCGAAAACCACTGAAATAACAGTCACAATCTGCAAAGCCTCAATAATAACAGCGAAAACCACTGAAATAACTGTGGCAATCTGCACAACCTCACTAATAACAGCGAAAACCACTGAAATAACTGTGGGAATCTGCACAACCTCACTAATAACAGCGAAAACCACTGAAATAACAGTCACAATCTGCAAAGCCTCACTAATAACAGCGAAAACCACTGAAATAACTGTGGCAATCTGCACAACCTAACTAATAACAGCGAAAACCACTGAAATAACAGTCACAATCTGCAAAGCGTCACTAATAACAGCGAAAACCACTGAAATAACTGTGGCAATCTGCACAACCTCACTAATAACAGCGAAAACCACTGAAATAACAGTCACAATCTGCAAAGCCTCACTAATAACAGCGAAAACCACTAAAATAACTGTGGCAATCTGCAAAGCCTCACTAATAACAGCGAAAACCACTGAAATAACTGTGGCAATCTGCACAACCTCACTAATAACAGCGAAAACCACTGAAATAACAGTCACAATCTGCAAAGCCTCACTAATAACAGCGAAAATCACTGAAATAACTGTGGCAATCTGCACAACCTCACTAATAACAGCGAAAACCACTGAAATAACAGTCACAATCTGCAAAGCCTCACTAATAACAGCGAAAACCACTGAAATAACTGTGGCAATCTGCACAACCTCACTAATAACAGCGAAAACCACTGAAAAAACTGTGGCAATCTGCACAACCTCACTAATAACAGCGAAAACCACTGAAATAACAGTCACAATCTGCAAAGCCTCACTAATAACAGCGAAAGCCACTGAAATAACTGTGGCAATCTGCACAACCTCACTAATAACAGCGAAAACCACTGAAATAACAGTCACAATCTGCAAAGCCTCACTAATAACAGCGAAAACCGCTGAAATAACTGTGGCAATCTGCAAAGCCTCACTAATAACAGCGAAAACCACTGAAATAACTGTGGCAATCTGCACAACCTCACTAATAACAGCGAAAACCACTGAAATAACAGTCACAATCTGCAAAGCCTCACTAATAACAGCGAAAACCTTTGAAATAACTGTGGCAATCTGCACAACCTCACTAATAACAGCGAAAACCACTGAAATAACAGTCACAATCTGCAAAGCCTCACTAATAACAGCGAAAACCACTGAAATAACAGTCACAATCTGCAAAGCCTCACTAATAACAGCGAAAACCACTGAAATATCTGTGGCAATCTGCACAACCTCACTAATAACAGCGAAAACCACTAAAATAACAGTCACAATCTGCAAAGCCTCACAAATAACAGCGAAAACCACTGAAATAACTGTGGCAATCTGCACAACCTCACTAATAACAGCGAAAACCACTAAAATAACAGTCACAATCTGCAAAGCCTCACTAATAACAGCGAAAACCACTGAAATAAGTGTGGCAATCTGCACAACCTCACTAATAACAGCGAAAACCACTGAAATAACAGTCACAATCTGCAAAGCCTCACTAATAACAGCGAAAACCACTGAAATAACTGTGGCAATCTGCACAACCTCACTAATAACAGCGAAAACCACTAAAATAACAGTCACAATCTGCAAACCCTCACTAATAACAGCGAAAACCACTGAAATAACTGTGGCACTCTGCACAACCTCACTAATAACAGCGAAAACCACTGAAATAACTGTGGCAATCTGCACAACCTCACTAATAACAGCGAAAACCACTGAAATAACAGTCACAATCTGCAAAGCCTCACTAATAACAGCGAAAACCACTGAAATAACTGTGGCAATCTGCACAACCTCACTAATAACAGCGAAAACCACTAAAATAACAGTCACAATCTGCAAAGCCTCACTAATAACAGCGAAAACCACTGAAATAACTGTGGCAATCTGCACAACCTCACTAATAACAGCGAAAACCACTGAAATAACAGTCACAATCTGCAAAGCCTCACTAATAACAGCGAAAACCATTGAAATAACTGTGGCAATCTGCACAACCTCACTAATAACAGCGAAAACCACTGAAATAACAGTCACAATCAGCAAAGCCTCACTAATAACAGCGAAAACCACTGAAATAACTGTGGCAATCTGCACAACCTCACTAATAACAGCGAAAACCACTAAAATAACAGTCACAATCTGCACAACCTCACTAATAACAGCGAAAACCACTGAAATAACTGTGGCAATCTGCACAACCTCACTAATAACAGCGAAAACCACTATAATAACAGTCACAATCTGCAAAGCCTCACTAATAACAGCGAAACCCACTGAAATAACTGAGGCAATCTGCACAACCTCACTAATAACAGCGAAAACCACTGAAATAACAGTCACAATCTGCAAAGCCTCACTAATAACAGCGAAAACCACTGAAATAACTGTGGCAATCTGCACAACCTCACTAATAACAGCGAAAACCACTGAAATAACAGTCACAATCTGCAAAGCCTCACTAATAACAGCGAAAACCACTGAAATAACTGTGGCAATCTGCACAACCTCACTAATAACAGCGAAAACCACTGAAATAACTGTGGCAATCTGCACAACCTCACTAATAACAGCGAAAACCACTGAAATAACTGTGGCAATCTGCACAACCTCACTAATAACAGCGAAAACCACTGAAATAACAGTCACAATCTGCAAAGCCTCACTAATAACAGCGAAAACCACTGAAATAACTGTGGCAATCTGCACAACCTCACTAATAACAGCGAAAACCACTGAAATAACAGTCACAATCTGCAAAGCCTCACTAATAACAGCGAAAACCACTGAAATAACTGTGGCAATCTGCACAACCTCACTAATAACAGCGAAAACCACTAAAATAACAGTCACAATCTGCACAACCTCACTAATAACAGCGAAAACCACTGAAATAACTGTGGCAATCTGCACAACCTCACTAATAACAGCGAAAACCACTGAAATAACAGTCACAATCTGCAAAGCCTCACTAATAACAGCGAAAACCACTGAAATAACTGTGGCAATCTGCAAAACCTCACTAATAACAGCGAAAACCACTGAAATAACAGTCACAATCTGCAAAGCCTCACTAATAACAGCGAAAACCACTGAAATAACTGTGGCAATCTGCACAACCTCACTAATAACAGCGAAAACCACTGAAATAACAGTCACAATCTGCAAAGCCTCACTAATAACAGCGAAAACCACTGAAATAACTGTGGCAATCTGCACAACCTCACTAATAACAGCGAAAACCACTGAAATAACAGTCACAATCTGCAAAGCCTCACTAATAACAGCGAAAACCACTGAAATAACTGTGGCAATCTGCACAACCTCACTAATAACAGCGAAAACCACTGAAATAACAGTCACAATCTGCAAAGCCTCACTAATAACAGCGAAAACCACTGAAATAACTTTGGCAATCTGCACAACCTCACTAATAACAGCGAAAACCACTGAAATAACAGTCACAATCTGCAAAGCCTCACTAATAACAGCGAAAACCACTGAAATAACTGTGGCAATCTGCACAACCTCACTAATAACAGCGAAAACCACTGAAATAACAGTCACAATCTGCAAAGCCTCACTAATAACAGCGAAAACCACTGAAATAACTGTGGCAATCTGCACAACCTCACTAATAACAGCGAAAACCACTAAAATAACAGTCACAATCTGCAAAGCCTCACTAATAACAGCGAAAACCACTGAAATAACTGTGGCAATCTGCACAACCTGACTAATAACAGCGAAAACCACTAAAATAACAGTCACAATCTGGAAAACCTCACTAATAACAGCGAAAACCACTGAAATAACTGTGGCAATCTGCACAACCTCACTAATAACAGCGAAAACCACTAAAATAACAGTCACAATCTGCAAAGCCTCACTAATAACAGCGAAAACCACTGAAATAACTGTGGCAATCTGCACAACCTCACTAATAACAGCGAAAGCCACTAAAATAACAGTCACAATCTGCACAACCTCACTAATAACAGCGAAAACCACTAAAATAACAGTCACAATCTGCACAACCTCACTAATAACAGCGAAAACCACTGAAATAACTGTGGCAATCTGCACAACCTCACTAATAACAGCGAAAACCACTAAAATAACAGTCACAATCTGCAAAGCCTCACTAATAACAGCGAAAACCACTGAAATAACTGTGGCAATCTGCACAACCTGACTAATAACAGCGAAAACCACTAAAATAACAGTCACAATCTGGAAAACCTCACTAATAACAGCGAAAACCACTGAAATAACTGTGGCAATCTGCACAACCTCACTAATAACAGCGAAAACCACTGAAATAACAGTCACAATCTGCAAAGCCTCACTAATAACAGCGAAAACCACTGAAATAACTGTGGCAATCTGCACAACCTCACTAATAACAGCGAAAACCACTAAAATAACAGTCACAATCTGCAAACCCTCACTAATAACAGCGAAAACCACTGAAATAACTGTGGCACTCTGCACAACCTCACTAATAACAGCGAAAACCACTGAAATAACTGTGGCAATCTGCACAACCTCACTAATAACAGCGAAAACCACTGAAATAACAGTCACAATCTGCAAAGCCTCACTAATAACAGCGAAAACCACTGAAATAACTGTGGCAATCTGCACAACCTCACTAATAACAGCGAAAACCACTAAAATAACAGTCACAATCTGCAAAGCCTCACTAATAACAGCGAAAACCACTGAAATAACTGTGGCAATCTGCACAACCTCACTAATAACAGCGAAAACCACTGAAATAACAGTCACAATCTGCAAAGCCTCACTAATAACAGCGAAAACCATTGAAATAACTGTGGCAATCTGCACAACCTCACTAATAACAGCGAAAACCACTGAAATAACAGTCACAATCAGCAAAGCCTCACTAATAACAGCGAAAACCACTGAAATAACTGTGGCAATCTGCACAACCTCACTAATAACAGCGAAAACCACTAAAATAACAGTCACAATCTGCACAACCTCACTAATAACAGCGAAAACCACTGAAATAACTGTGGCAATCTGCACAACCTCACTAATAACAGCGAAAACCACTATAATAACAGTCACAATCTGCAAAGCCTCACTAATAACAGCGAAACCCACTGAAATAACTGAGGCAATCTGCACAACCTCACTAATAACAGCGAAAACCACTGAAATAACAGTCACAATCTGCAAAGCCTCACTAATAACAGCGAAAACCACTGAAATAACTGTGGCAATCTGCACAACCTCACTAATAACAGCGAAAACCACTGAAATAACAGTCACAATCTGCAAAGCCTCACTAATAACAGCGAAAACCACTGAAATAACTGTGGCAATCTGCACAACCTCACTAATAACAGCGAAAACCACTGAAATAACTGTGGCAATCTGCACAACCTCACTAATAACAGCGAAAACCACTGAAATAACTGTGGCAATCTGCACAACCTCACTAATAACAGCGAAAACCACTGAAATAACAGTCACAATCTGCAAAGCCTCACTAATAACAGCGAAAACCACTGAAATAACTGTGGCAATCTGCACAACCTCACTAATAACAGCGAAAACCACTGAAATAACAGTCACAATCTGCAAAGCCTCACTAATAACAGCGAAAACCACTGAAATAACTGTGGCAATCTGCACAACCTCACTAATAACAGCGAAAACCACTAAAATAACAGTCACAATCTGCACAACCTCACTAATAACAGCGAAAACCACTGAAATAACTGTGGCAATCTGCACAACCTCACTAATAACAGCGAAAACCACTGAAATAACAGTCACAATCTGCAAAGCCTCACTAATAACAGCGAAAACCACTGAAATAACTGTGGCAATCTGCAAAACCTCACTAATAACAGCGAAAACCACTGAAATAACAGTCACAATCTGCAAAGCCTCACTAATAACAGCGAAAACCACTGAAATAACTGTGGCAATCTGCACAACCTCACTAATAACAGCGAAAACCACTGAAATAACAGTCACAATCTGCAAAGCCTCACTAATATCAGCGAAAACCACTGAAATAACTGTGGCAATCTGCACAACCTCACTAATAACAGCGAAAACCACTGAAATAACAGTCACAATCTGCAAAGCCTCACTAATAACAGCGAAAACCACTGAAATAACTGTGGCAATCTGCACAACCTCACTAATAACAGCGAAAACCACTGAAATAACAGTCACAATCTGCAAAGCCTCACTAATAACAGCGAAAACCACTGAAATAACTTTGGCAATCTGCACAACCTCACTAATAACAGCGAAAACCACTGAAATAACAGTCACAATCTGCAAAGCCTCACTAATAACAGCGAAAACCACTGAAATAACTGTGGCAATCTGCACAACCTCACTAATAACAGCGAAAACCACTGAAATAACAGTCACAATCTGCAAAGCCTCACTAATAACAGCGAAAACCACTGAAATAACTGTGGCAATCTGCACAACCTCACTAATAACAGCGAAAACCACTAAAATAACAGTCACAATCTGCAAAGCCTCACTAATAACAGCGAAAACCACTGAAATAACTGTGGCAATCTGCACAACCTGACTGATAACAGCGAAAACCACTAAAATAACAGTCACAATCTGGAAAACCTCACTAATAACAGCGAAAACCACTGAAATAACTGTGGCAATCTGCACAACCTCACTAATAACAGCGAAAACCACTAAAATAACAGTCACAATCTGCAAAGCCTCACTAATAACAGCGAAAACCACTGAAATAACTGTGGCAATCTGCACAACCTCACTAATAACAGCGAAAGCCACTAAAATAACAGTCACAATCTGCACAACCTCACTAATAACAGCGAAAACCACTAAAATAACAGTCACAATCTGCACAACCTCACTAATAACAGCGAAAACCACTGAAATAACTGTGGCAATCTGCACAACCTCACTAATAACAGCGAAAACCACTAAAATAACAGTCACAATCTGCAAAGCCTCACTAATAACAGCGAAAACCACTGAAATAACTGTGGCAATCTGCACAACCTCACTAATAACAGCGAAAACCACTAAAATAACAGTCACAATCTGCAAATCCTCAGTAATAACAGCGAAAACCACTGAAATAACTGTGGCAATCTGCAAAGCCTCATTAATAACAGCGAAAACCACTGAAATAACAGTCACAATCTGCAAAGCCTCACTAATAACAGAGAAAACCACTGAAATAACTGTGGCAATCTGCACAACCTCACTAATAACAGCGAAAACTACTGAAGTAACAGTCACAATCTGCAAAGCCTCCTTAATAACAGCGAAAACCACTGAAATAACTGTGGCAATCTGCACAACCTCACTAATAACAGCGAAAACCACTAAAATAACAGTCACAATCTGCAAAGCCTCACTAATAACAGCGAAAAACACTGAAATAACTGTGGCAATCTGCACCACCTCACTAATAACAGCGAAAACCACTAAAATAACAGTCACAATCTGCAAAGCCTCACTAATAACAGCGAAAACCACTGAAATAACTGTGGCAATCTGCACAACCTCACTAATAACAGCGAAAACCACTGAAATAACAGTCACAATCTGCAAAGCCTCACTCATAACAGCGAAAACCACTGAAATAACTGTAACAATCTGCACAACCTCACTAATAACAGCGAAAACCACTGAAATAACAGTCACAATCTGCAAAGCCTCACTAATAACAGCGAAAACCACTGAAATAACTGTGGCAATCTGCACAACCTCACTAATAACAGCGAAAACCACTAAAATAACAGTCACAATCTGCACAGCCTCACTAATAACAGCGAAAACCACCGAAATAACTGTGGCAATCTGCACAACCTCACTAATAACAGCGAAAACCACTAAAATAACAGTCACAATCTGCAAAGACCCACTAATAACAGCGAAAACCACTGAAATAACTGTGGCAATCTGCACAACCTCACTAATAACAGCGAAAACCACTAAAATAACAGTCACAATCTGCAAAGCCTCACTAATAACAGCGAAAACCACTGAAATAACTGTGGCAATCTGCACAACCTCACTAATAACAGCGAAAACCACTGAAATAACAGTCACAATCTGCAAAGCCTCACTAATAACGGCGAAAACCACTGAAATAACTGTGGCAATCTGCACAACCTCACTAATTACAGCGAAAACCACTGAAATAACAGTCACAATCTGCAAAGCCTCACTAATAACAGCGAAAACCACTGAAATAACTGTGGCAATCTGCACAACCTCACTAATAACAGCGAAAACCACTAAAATAACAGTCACAATCTGCACAACCTCACTAACAACAGCGAAAACCACTGAAATAACTGTGGCAATCTGCACAACCTCACTAATAACAGCGAAAACCACTAAAATAACAGTCACAATCTGCAAAGCCTCACTAATAACAGCGAAAACCACTGAAATAACTGTGGCAATCTGCACAACCTCACTAATAACAGCAAAAACCACTAAAATAACAGTCACAATCTGCAAAGCCTCACTAATAACAGCGAAAACCACTGAAATAACTGTGGCAATCTGCACAACCTCACTAATAACAGCGAAAGTCGCTGAAATAACAGTCACAATCTGCAAAGCCTCACTAATAACAGCGAAAACCACTGAAATAACTCTGGCAATCTGCACAACCTCACTAATAACAGCGAAAACCACTAAAATAACAGTCACAATCTGCAAAGCCTCACTAATAACAGCGAAAACCACTGAAATAACTGTGGCAATCTGCACAACCTCACTAATAACAGCGAAAACCACTAAAATAACAGTCACAATCTGCAAAGCCTCACTAATAACAGCGAAAACCACTGAAATAACTGTGGCAATCTGCACAACCTCACTAATAACAGCGAAAACCACTAAAATAACAGTCACAATCTGCACAACCTCACTAATAACAGCGAAAACCACTGAAATAACTGTGGCAATCTGCACAACCTCACTAATAACAGCGAAAACCACTAAAATAACAGTCACAATCTGCAAAGCCTCACTAATAACAGCGAAAACCACTGAAATAAATGTGGCAATCTTAACAACCTCACTAATAACAGCGAAAACCACTAAAATAACAGTCACAATCTGCAAAGCTTCACTAATAACAGCGAAAACCACTGAAATAACTGTGGCAATCTGCACAACCTCACTAATAACAGCGAAAACCACTAAAATAACAGTCACAATCTGCAAAGCCTCACTAATAACAGCGAAAACCACTGAAATAACTGTGGCAATCTGCAAAGCCTCACTAATAACAGCGAAAACCACTGAAATAACTGTGGCAATCTGCACAACCTCACGAATAACAGCGAAAACCACTAAAATAACAGTCACAATCTGCACAACCTCACTAATAACAGCGAAAACCACTGAAATAACTGTGGCAATCTGCACAACCTCACTTATAACAGCGAAAACCACTAAAATAACAGTCACAATCTGCAAAGCCTCACTAATAACAGCGAAAACCACTGAAATAACTGTGGCAATCTGCACAACCTCACTAATAACAGCGAAAACCACTAAAATAACAGTCACAATCTGCAAAGCCTCACTAATAACAGCGAAAACCACTGAAATAACTGTGGCAATCTGCACAACCTCACTAATAACAGCGAAAACCACTAAAATAACAGTCACAATCTGCACAACCTCACTAATAACAGCGAAAACCACTGAAATAACTGTGGCAATCTGCACAACCTTACTAATAACAGCGAAAACCACTGAAATAACAGTCACAATCTGCAAAGCCTCACTAATAACAACGAAACCCACTGAAATAACTGTGGCAATCTGCACAACCTCACTAATAACAGCGAAAACCACTGAAATAACAGTCACAATCTGCAAAGCCTCACTAATAACAGCGGAAACCACTGAAATAACTGTGGCAATCTGCACAACCTCACTAATAACAGCGAAAACCACTGAAATAACAGTCATAATCTGCAAAGCCTCACTAATAACAGCGAAAACCACTGAAATAACTGTGGCAATCTGCACAACCTCACTAATAACAGCGAAAACCACTAAAATAACAGTCACAATCTGCAAAGCCGCAATAATAACAGCGAAAACCATTGAAATAACAGTCACAATCTGCAAAGCCTCACTAATAACAGCGAAAACCACTGAAATAACTGTGGCAATCTGCACAACCTCACTAATAACAGCGAAAACCACTAAAATAACAGTGGCAATCTGCACAACCTCACTAAAACCAGCGAAAACCACTAAAATAACAGTCACAATCTGCAAAGCCTCACTAATAACAGCGAAAACCACTGAAATAACTGTGGCAATCTGCACAACCTCACTAATAACAGCGAAAACCACTAAAATAACAGTCACAATCTGCAAAGCCTCACTAATAACAGCGAAAACCTCTGAAATAACTGTGGCAATCTGCACAACCTCACTAATAACAGCGAAAACCACTGAAATAACAGTCACAATCTGCAAAGCCTCACTAATAACAGCGAAAACCACTGAAATAACTGTGGCAATCTGCACAACCTCACTAATAACAGCGAAAACCACTAAAATAACAGTCACAATCTGCAAAGCCGCAATAATAACAGCGAAAACCATTGAAATAACAGTCACAATCTGCAAAGCCTCACTAATAACAGCGAAAACCACTGAAATAACTGTGGCAATCTGCACAACCTCACTAATAACAGCGAAAACCACTAAAATAACAGTGGCAATCTGCACAACCTCACTAATAACAGCGAAAACCACTAAAATAACAGTCACAATCTGCAAAGCCTCACTAATAACAGCGAAAACCACTGAAATAACTGTGGCAATCTGCACAACCTCACTAATAACAGCGAAAACCACTAAAATAACAGTCACAATCTGCAAAGCCTCACTAATAACAGCGAAAACCTCTGAAATAACTGTGGCAATCTGCACAACCTCACTAATAACAGCGAAAACCACTGAAATAACAGTCACAATCTGCAAAGCCTGACTAATAACAGCGAAAACCACTGAAATAACTGTGGCAATCTGCACAACCTCACTAATAACAGCGAAAACCACTAAAATAACAGTCACAATCTGCAAAGCCTCACTAATAACAGCGAAAACCGCTGAAATAACTGTGGCAATCTGCACAACCTCACTAATAACAGCGAAAACCACTAAAATAACAGTCACAATCTGCAAAGCCTCACTAATAACAGCGAAAACCACTGAAATAACTGTGGCAATCTGCACAACCTCACTAATAACAGCGAAAACCACTAAAATAACAGTCACAATCTGCACAACCTCACTAATAACAGCGAAAACCACTGAAATAACTGTGGCAATATGCACAACCTCACTAATAACAGCGAAAACCACTGAAATAACAGTCACAATCTGCAAAGCCTCACTAATAACAGCGAAACCCACTGAAATAACTGTGGCAATCTGCACAACCTCACTAATAACAGCGAAAACCACTGAAATAACAGTCACAATCTGCAAAGCCTCACTAATAACAGCGGAAACCACTGAAATAACTGTGGCAATCTGCACAACCTCACTAATAACAGCGAAAACCACTGAAATAACAGTCATAATCTGCAAAGCCTCACTAATAACAGCGAAAACCACTGAAATAACTGTGGCAATCTGCAAAGCCTCACTAATAACAGCGAAAACCATTGAAATAACTGTGGCAATCTGCACAACCTCACTAATAACAGCGAAAACCACTGAAATAACTGTGGCAATCTGCACAACCTCACTAATAACAGCGAAAACCACTAAAATAACAGTCACAATCTGCAAAGCCTCACTAATAACAGCGAAAACCCCTGAAATAACTGTGGCAATCTGCACAACCTCACTAATAACAGCGAAAACCACTAAAATAACAGTCACAATCTGCAAAGCCTCACTAATAACAGCGAAAACCACTGAAATAACTGTGGCAATCTGCAAAGCCTCACTAATAACAGCGAAAACCACTGAAATAACAGTCACAATCTGCAAAGCCTCACTAATAACAGCGAAAACCACTGAAATAACTGTGGCACTCTGCGCAACCTCACTAATAACAGCGAAAACCACTGAAATAACAGTCACAATCTGCAAAGCCTCACTAATAACAGCGAAAACCACTGAAATAACTGTGGCAATCTGCACAACCTCACTAATAACAGCGAAAACCACTAAAATAACAGTCACAATCTGCAAAGCCTCACTAATAACAGCGAAAACCACTGAAATAACTGTGGCAATCTGCACAACCTCACTAATAACAGCGAAAACCACTGAAATAACAGTCACAATCTGCAAAGCCTCACTAATAACAGCGAAACCCACTGAAATAACTGTGGCAATCTGCACAACCTCACTAATAACAGCGAAAACCACTGAAATAACAGTCACAATCTGCAAAGCCTCACTAATAACAGCGGAAACCACTGAAATAACTGTGGCAATCTGCGCAACTTCACTAATAACAGCGAAAACCACTGAAATAACAGTCATAATCTGCAAAGCCTCACTAATAACAGCGAAAACCACTGAAATAACTGTGGCAATCTGCAAAGCCTCACTAATAACAGCGAAAACCATTGAAATAACTGTGGCAATCTGCACAACCTCACTAATAACAGCGAAAACCACTGAAATAACTGTGGCAATCTGCACAACCTCACTAATAACAGCGAAAACCACTAAAATAACAGTCACAATCTGCAAAGCCTCACTAATAACAGCGAAAACCCCTGAAATAACTCTGGCAATCTGCACAACCTCACTAATAACAGCGAAAACCACTAAAATAACAGTCACAATCTGCAAAGCCTCACTAATAACAGCGAAAACCACTGAAATAACTGTGGCAATCTGCAAAGCCTCACTAATAACAGCGAAAACCACTGAAATAACAGTCACAATCTGCAAAGCCTCACTAATAACAGCGAAAACCACTGAAATAACTGTGGCACTCTGCACAACCTCACTAATAACAGCGAAAACCACTGAAATAACAGTCACAATCTGCAAAGCCTCACTAATAACAGCGAAAACCACTGAAATAACTGTGGCAATCTGCACAACCTCACTAATAACAGCGAAAACCACTAAAATAACAGTCACAATCTGCAAAGCCTCACTAATAACAGCGAAAACCACTGAAATAACTGTGGCAATCTGCAAAGCCTCACTAATAACAGCGAAAACCACTGAAATAACTGTGGCAATCTGCACAACCTCACTAATAACAGCGAAAACCACTAAAATAACAGTCACAATCTGCACAACCTCACTAATAACAGCGAAAACCACTGAAATACCTGTGGCAATCTGCACAACCTCACTAATAACAGCGAAAACCACTAAAATAACAGTCACAATCTGCACTACCTCACTAATAACAGCGAAAACCACTAAAATAACAGTCACAATCTGCAAAGCCGCACTAATAACAGCGAAAACCACTGAAATAACTGTGGCAATCTGCACAACCTCACTAATAACAGCGAAAACCACTAAAATAACAGTTACAATCTGCAAAGCCTCACTAATAACAGCGAAAACCTCTGAAATAACTGTGGCAATCTGCACATCCTCACTAATAACAGCGATAACCACTGAAATAACAGTCACAATCTGCAAAGCCTCACTAATAACAGCGAAAACCACTGAAATAACTGTGGCAATCTGCACAACCTCACTAATAACAGCGAAAACCACTAAAATAACAGTCACAATCTGCAAAGCCTCACTAATAACAGCGAAAACCACTGAAATAACTGTGGCAATCTGCACAACCTCACTAATAACAGCGAAAACCACTAAAATAACAGTCACAATCTGCAAAGCCTCACTAATAACAGCGAAAACCACTGAAATAACTGTGGCAATCTGCACAACCTCACTAATAACAGCGAAAACCACTAAAATAACAGTCACAATCTGCAAAGCCTCACTAGTAACAGCGAAAACCACTGAAATAACTGTGGCAATCTGCACAACCTCACTAATAACAGCGAAAACCACTAAAACAACAGTCACAATCTGCAAAGCCTCACTAATAACAGCGAAAACCACTGAAATAACTGTGACAATCTGCACAACCTCACTAATAACAGCGAAAACCACTAAAATAACAGTCACAATCTGCAAAGCCTCACTAATAACAGCGAAAACCACTGAAATAACTGTGGCAATCTGCACAACCTCACTAATAACAGCGAAAACCACTAAAATAACAGTCACAATCTGCAAAGCCTCACTAATAACAGCGAAAACCACTGAAATAACTGTGGCAATCTGCACAACCTCACTAATAACAGCGAAAACCACTAAAATAACAGTCACAATCTGCAAAGCCTCACTAATAACAGCGAAAACCACTGAAATAACTGTGGCAATCTGCACAACCTCACTAATAACAGCGAGAACCACTGAAATAACAGTCACAATCTGCAAAGCCTCACTAATAACAGCGAAAACCACTGAAATAACTGTGGCAATCTGCACAACCTCACTAATAACAGCGAAAACCACTGAAATAACAGCCACAATCTGCAAAGCCTCACTAATAACAGCGAAAACCACTGAAATAACTGTGGCAATCTGCAAAGCCTCACTAATAACAGCGAAAACCACTGAAATAACTGTGGCAATCTGCACAACCTCACTAATAACAGCGAAAACCACTAAAATAACAGTCACACTCTGCAAAGCCTCACTAATAACAGCGAAAACCACTGAAATAACTGTGGCAATCTGCACAACCTCACTAATAACAGCGAAAACCACTAAAATAACAGTCACAATCTGCACAACCTCACTAATAACAGCGAAAACCACTGAAATAACTGTGGCAATCTGCATAACCTCACTAATAACAGCGAAAACCACTAAAATAACAGTCATAATCTGCAAAGCCTCACTAATAACAGCGAAAACTACTGAAATAACTGTGGCAATCTGCAACACCTCACTAATAACAGCGAAAACCACTAAAATAACAGTCACAATCTGCAAAACCTCACTAATAACAGCGAAAACCACTGAAATAACTGTGGCAATCTGCACAACCTCACTAATAACAGCGAAAACCACTAAAATAACAGTCACAATCTGCAAAGCCTCACTTATAACAGCGAAAACCACTGAAATAACTGTGGCAATCTGCACAACCTCACTAATAACAGCGAAAACCACTAAAATAACAGTCACAATCTGCACAACCTCACTAATAACAGCGAAAACCACTGAAATAACTGTGGCAATCTGCACAACCTCACTAATAACAGCGAAAACCACTATAATTACAGTGACAATCTGCACAACCTCACTAATAACAGCGAAAACCACTAAAATAACAGTCACAATCTGCAAAGCCTCACTAATAACAGCGAAAACCACTGAAATAACTGTGGCAATCTGCACAACCTCACTAATAACAACGAAAACCACTATAATTACAGTGACAATCTGCACAACCTCACTAATAACAGCGAAAATCACTAAAATCACAGTCACAATCTGCAAAGCCTCACTAATAACAGCGAAAACCACTGAAATAACTGTGGCAATCTGCACAACCTCACTAATAACAGCGAAAACCACTAAAATTACAGTGACAATCTGCAAAGCCTCACTAATAACAGCGAAAACCACTAAAATAACAGTCACAATCTGCAAAGCCTCACTAATAACAGCGAAAACCACTAAAATATCTGTGACAATCTGCACAACCTCACTAGTAACAGCGAAAACCACTGAAATAACTGTGGCAATCTGCACAACCTCACTAATAACAGCGAAAACCACTAAAATTACAGTGACAATCTGCAAAGCCTCACTAATAACAGCGAAAACCACTAAAATAACAGTCACAATCTGCAAAGCCTCACTAATAACAGCGAAAACCACTGAAATAACTGTGGCAATCTGCACAACCTCACTAATAACAGCGAAAACCATTATAATTACAGTGACAATCTGCACAACCTCACTAATAACAGCGAAAACCACTAAAATAACAGTCACAATCTGCAAAGCCTCACTAATAACAGCGAAAACCACTGAAAAAACTGTGGCAATCTGCACAACCTCACTAATAACAGCGAAAACCACTAAAATTACAGTGACAATCTGCAAAGCCTCACTAATAACAGCGAAAACCACTAAAATAACAATCACAATCTGCAAAGCCTCACTAATAACAGCGAAAACCACTAAAATAACAGTCACAATCTGCAAAGCCTCACTAATAACAGCGAAAACCACTATAATTACAGTGACAATCTGCACAACCTCACTAATAACAGCGAAAACCACTAAAATAACAGTCACAATCTGCAAAGCCTCACTAATAACAGCGAAAACCAATAAAATAACAGTCACAATCTGCAAAGCCTCACTAATAACAGCGAAAACCACTGAAATAACTGTGGCAATCTGCACAACCTCACTAATAACAGCGAAAACCACTATAATTCCAGTGACAATCTGCACAACCTCACTAATAACAGCGAAAACCGCTAAAATAACAGTCGCAATCTGCAAAGCCTCACTAATAACAGCGAAAACCACTGAAATAACTGTGGCAATCTGCACAACCTCACTAATAACAGCGAAAACCATTATAATTACAGTGACAATCTGCACAACCTCACTAATAACAGCGAAAACCACTAAAATAACAGTCACAATCTGCAAAGCCTCACTAATAACAGCGAAAACCACTGAAATAACTGTGGCAATCTGCACAACCTCACTAATAACAGCGAAAACCACTAAAATAACAGTCACAATCTGCAAAGCCTCACTAATAACAGCGAAAACCACTGAAATAACTGTGGCAATCTGCACAACCTCACTAATAACAGCGAAAACCATTATAATTACAGTGACAATCTGCACAACCTCACTTATAACAGCGAAAACCACTAAAATAACAGTCACAATCTGCAAAGCCTCACTAATAACAGCGAAAACCACTGAAAAAACTGTGGCAATCTGCACAACCTCACTAATAACAGCGAAAACCACTAAAATTACAGTGACAATCTGCAAAGCCTCACTAATAACAGCGAAAACCACTAAAATAACAAACACAATCTGCAAAGCCTCACTAATAACAGCGAAAACCACTAAAATAACAGTCACAATCTGCAAAGCCTCACTAATAACAGCGAAAACCACTATAATTACAGTGACAATCTGCACAACCTCACTAATAACAGCGAAAACCACTAAAATAACAGTCACAATCTGCAAAGCCTCACTAATAACAGCGAAAACCAATAAAATAACATTCACAATCTGCAAAGCCTCACTAATAACAGCGAAAACCACTGAAATAACTGTGGCAATCTGCACAACCTCACTAATAACAGCGAAAACCACTATAATTCCAGTGACAATCTGCACAACCTCACTAATAACAGCGAAAACCACTAAAATAACAGTCGCAATCTGCAAAGCCTCACTAATAACAGCGAAAACCACTGAAATAACTGTGGCAATCTGCACAACCTCACTAATAACAGCGAAAACCACTAAAATTACAGTGACAATCTGCAAAGCCTCACTAATAACAGCGAAAACCACTAAAATAAAAGTCACAATCTGCAAAGCCTCACTAATAACAGCGAAAACAACTGAAATAACTGTGGCAATCTGCACAACCTCACTAATAACAGCGAAAACCAATATAATTACAGTGACAATCTGCACAACCTCACTAATAACAGCGAAAACCACTAAAATAACAGTCACAATCTGCAAAGCCTCACTAATAACAGCGAAAACCACTAAAATAACAGTCACAATCTGCAAAGCCTCACTAATAACAGCGAAAACCACTGAAATAACTGTGGCAATCTGCACAACCTCACTAATAACAGCGAAAACCACTATAATTACAGTGACAATCTGCACAACCTCACTAATAACAGCGAAAACCACTAAAATAACAGTCACAATCTGTAAAGCCTCACTAATAACCGCGAAAACCACTGAAAAAACTGTGGCAATCTGCACAACCTCACTAATAACAGCGAAAACCACTATAATTACAGTGACAATCTGCACAACCTCACTAATAACAGCGAAAACCACTAAAATAACAGTCACAATCTGCAAAGCCTCACTAATAACAGCGAAAACCACTAAAATAACAGTCACAATCTGCAAAGCCTCACTAATAACAGCGAAAACCACTGAAATAACTGTGGCAATCTGCACAACCTCACTAATAACAGCGAAAACCACTATAATTACAGTGACAATCTGCACAACCTCACTTATAACAGCGAAAACCACTAAAATAACAGTCACAATCTGCAAAGCCTCACTAATAACAGCGAAAACCACTCAAATAACAGTCACAATCTGCAAAGCCTCACTAATAACAGCGAAAACCACTTAAATAACTGTGGCAATCTGCACAACCTCACTAATAACAGCGAAAACCACTATAATTACAGTGACAATCTGCACAACCTCACTAATAACAGCGAAAACCACTAAAATAACAGTCACAATCTGCAAAGCCTCACTAATAACAGCGAAAACCACTAAAATAACAGTCACAATCTGCAAAGCCTCACTAATAACAGCGAAAACCACTGAAATAACTGTGGCAATCTGCACAACCTCACTAATAACAGCGAAAACCACTATAATTACAGTGACAATCTGCACAACCTCACTAATAACAGCGAAAACCACTAAAATAACAGCCACAATCTGCAAAGCCTCACTAATAACAGCGAAAACCACTGAAAGAACTGTGGCAATCTGCACAACCTCACCAATAACAGCGAAAACCACTATAATTACAGTGACAATATGCACAACCTCACTAATAACAGCGAAAACCACTAAAATAACAGTCACAATCTGCAAAACCTCACTAATAACAGCGAAAACCACTAAAATAACAGTCACAATCTGCAAAGCCTCACTAATAACAGCGAAAACCACTGAAATAACTGTGGCAATCTGCACAACCTCACTAATAACAGCGAAAACCACTATAATTACAGTGACAATCTGCACAACCTCACTAATAACAGCGAAAACCACTAAAATAACAGTCACAATCTGCAAAGCCTCACTAATAACAGCGAAAACCACTAAAATAACAGTCACAATCTGCAAAGCCTCACTAATAACAGCGAAAACCACTGAAATAACTGTGGCAATCTGCACAACCTCACTAATAACAGCGAAAACCACTAAAATAACAGTTACAATCTGCAAAGCCTCACTAATAACAGCGAAAACCACTGAAATAACTGTGGCAATCTGCACAACCTTACTAATAACAGCGATAACCACTGAAATAACAGTCACAATCTGCAAAGCCTCACTAATAACAGCGAAAACCACTGAAATAACTGTGGCAATCTGCACAACCTCACTAATAACAGCGAAAACCACTAAAATAACAGTCACAATCTGCAAAGCCTCACTAATAACAGCGAAAACCACTGAAATAACAGTGGCAATCTGCACAACCTCACTAATAACAGCGAAAACCACTAAAATAACAGTCACAATCTGCAAAGCCTCACTAATAACAGCGAAAACCACTGAAATAACTGTGGCAATCTGCACAACCTCACTAATAACAGCGAAAACCACTAAAATAACAGTCACAATCTGCAAAGCCTCACTAATAACAGCGAAAACCACTGAAATAACTGTGGCAATCTGCACAACCTCACTAATAACAGCGAAAACCACTAAAATAACAGTCACAATCTGCAAAGCCTCACTAATAACAGCGAAAACCACTGAAATAACTGTGGCAATCTGCACAACCTCACTAATAACAGCGAAAACCACTAAAATAACAGTCACAATCTGCAAAGCCTCACTAATAACAGCGAAAACCACTGAAATAACTGTGGCAATCTGCACAACCTCACTAATAACAGCGAAAACCACTAAAATAACAGTCACAATCTGCAAAGCCTCACTAATAACAGCGAAAACCACTGAAATAACTGTGGCAATCTGCACAACCTCACTAATAACAGCGAAAACCACTAAAATAACAGTCACAATCTGCAAAGCCTCACTAATAATAGCGAAAACCACTGAAATAACTGTGGCAATCTGCACAACCTCACTAATAACAGCGAAAACCACTGAAATAACAGTCACAATCTGCAAAGCCTCACTAATAACAGCGAAAACCACTGAAATAACTGTGGCAATCTGCACAACCTCACTAATAACAGCGAAAACCACTGAAATAACAGTCACAATCTGCAAAGCCTCACTAATAACAGCGAAAACCACTGAAATAACAGTCACAATCTGCAAAGCCTCACTAATAACAGCGAAAACCACTAAAATAACAGTCACAATCTGCAAAGCCTCACTAATAACAGCGAAAACCACTGAAATAGCTGTGGCAATCTGCAAAGCCTCACTAATAACAGCGAAAACCACTGAAATAACAGTCACAATCTGCAAAGCCTCACTAATAACAGCGAAAACCACTGAAATAACTGTGGCAATCTGCAAAGCCTCACTAATAACAGCGAAAACCACTTGTAGTGTGAACGCACGATGCGTATACATGTATTAACATAAAATAAACAACGTTGACTCTGCAACGAGTTCAACGTACCAACTCACAATTCGATGAATTGAATCATCAGCGAATTGTGAATTGGTAAGTATGAAATTAGAGATAGTGTATGCATTGAAATTTAATATTTAATTTTGTAACTTTAATAATTAATTTTGTCACTTAAATAATCGATGACTAACATAATTATATGTCATGACACTTACCTAGGTTAAGCAATTAGTGTTAAGCAAAATTAATTTTAAGTAAGCATAATTTACTATTATAAATAGGCTAAGATTTTATTTGTAAAACCAGAAAGATAATAGACGGCTAGAGAGCAAGAACTTCTTGCTCCTGGCACTATTACCAAAAAGGACTTTCTCTTTGCAGAAATTGCGGCTCACGCTTCGGCGAAAGCCATTATTTCGTGCAGTCCAAATTGACGCACGACTTTAGGTATATTTTCAGTTTTAATAACTAAAAGGTAAACATTACATGGCGATCCTGCAGACTTGCGGACCAAATGGCATCTTCTGATTGGCAAGACCTGCTCAACGACCGTTTCAACAAATTATGCAGCCAATTTGAACAGGAATTTGCAGAACTCGAGAAGGACGTCACAACAATAACAGAATACATCCCAAAGGGAGAAGAAACGGCCACCCCAGAATACAAACCGACTCCTATTGAAGAACTTTGACACATAGGTCCTAAGAAGTTAACAATTGAAGAATATCGCGCACGACAGAACAAAAGGAAGCCGACCGATACAGTAGTAACACCACCAATTAAGAGGAAGAGACGTGGAGGAAAACAAGTAAAGTTGCGACAACAAAGAAAGGAACTTCACCGGCTCATCGCAATTACGTCAGGAGAGGAGCAGAAGAATCTGTTCAAGAAATTAAGGCAACTACAGTGATGGGGAATTGCCAAACGAATGTTCAGGAGACCTTTGTCGAGGAATACTCCCAATCATTAACTACAGCAGCGGTACTTATAGGGATTTTTATAATAGCCTATTTTTATAAGCGTTACAATGAAAAATATGTAAAGAAGCAATTAGTTAGGACTATTAACGTATAATATTTAAGAATAATTAAAATATTAATTTTCTTACATGATTTAATAAATAATGCAAATATAGAAGATATAAAACATTCGTTTAGTTATGCAAGAACTACAAGAGCTAGTGAAAGAAGTTGAAGATATATTAAAGAATTTAAAAAAGAAAGGACAAAAAGTTTACACACTGGTTGCTATAAAAGGCAAACAGGAGCAATTAGATAAAATTCGAACGAAATTTTCAACTTTGTGCAATGTAAGTGACGATAGCGATATTTTAGAAATAAAACAACATTTCGCGAAGATATATCAAGAGACAGTAAAATTGTTAGAAGCTCAACTTGCTAGAGTATTAGAAGACTCAAAGATGGCGGATTTTGATTTACAAACTGCCATGAAAGTTATTCCTGTTTTTGAAGGCAAACAAAAGGAATTAAATTCATTTATAAAGTTAATAGAAATATTGCATAAAAGTTTAAATGCAAACGGTAAAACAGCTCTTGTAGATTTTGTATATAATGTTAAGCTAACAAATAATGTTCAATTAATAATTGGTAGTACGGGAGTTCCTACAACATTTGAAGATTTATCTGCCAGATTACGTTTAAGATTTAAGACCACTAACACCATACCACAAATCCATACAGCCTTAAGCAGCCTTATGCAAAAGAGAATGAGCATAAAAGTCTACAAAGACAAAATTTTAGAACTAATATGCGAACTAAGTTCCTTACAGATAGCTGATTTGGGTACAGGTGCTACAGCAACTCAAATAGAAACTATTACAAAGATTAACGACACATATGCACTGTCGGTATTTAAAAATGGTTTGAATGAGCAACTTAAAGGTACAGTTTTTGCAGCAAGGCCAAATACTTTGGCAGATGCTATAGAAATTAGCCTTGAGTTAGAAAAAAGTGAGACACAGGCACCAAACAGCGTATTTTATTATAGGGAAAATGATAGGAATAGACAATTTAATCAGCGTAACAACAATAGGAATTATAACTACAATACTAGAAATAATAATGGGAATGGTAACAACAGAAATGGGAACTATAGAGGTAACACTTATAGGAATAATAACAATAACAATAATAACAATAACTGGAACAATAACAACTACAGGAACAATAACCGTAGAAACAATAACTCCGGGAATAATATGAACAACAGAAACAATAATAGTGGTTATAATACAAATAATAATAATAGGAATAGTAATAACAGTTATCGGAACAATACACGTAATAACGGAAGAAACCAAAATAATAACAAGCGATATAATGTTAATCTTGTTCAGGATCAGGAAAACTCGGAAATATCCGGCTCGGAGTAACTGATCCGACCGGATCAAAAATTTATAAAATTTCGGATAACTGTGTAAATTATATCACATTATATTGCAAAAATACGAGACAGCATCTTAGATTTTTAGTTGATACAGGGGCAGATGTATCACTATGTAAAAAGGGTATTATTGAAGAAGACGAGTCTTTTTCCATGGAAGATAGTTGCAGGTTAACAGGCATTACGAACGAAGTAATAAATTCATGTGGTTCTGTAAATTTAAATCTCTATATTGGAACCGAGATTTCTTTCAAACACAAATTTTTCATAGTTAATAATGATTTTCCAATTTATACAGACGGAATAATTGGACGAGATATTTTACATCGATTTATGTGCAAAATCGATTATGAGACCTACACGGTATCTTTCCTCGTCAATCAATCCGAAATTATTTTACCAATGGAATTCAGACAAGATGAAGTGAAACTAGTAAAAATACCATCAAGATCAGAAGTTATAGTACCAATAAATATCAAAATCAACAGTGATCATGTCATACTAGGTAAACAAATACGGAAAGGTGTATTCATTGCCAACACCATTATACCAGCACGGGGTGTACGGCATGTTAAGATTTTGAATTCAACCGACTCTGATATCACGCTCGATGACATTGATGATAATTTAATCATTGAACCCTTGGCAGATTATAAAGTCGTTAGTTTGGGGGAAAAAGTTAAAAGCGACAAAACGAAAAAGAGATTCAAAGAAATTCTTGATCTTATTGATATTTCATCATCAGATCCTTCGGCTCGTACTAGTCTTTTAAACATTATAGAAGAGTTTCAGGACATTTTCCACATAGAAACAGATAAATTGTCTGTGAACAATTTCTATCGACAGAGTTTGGAACTCCTTAGTCCTTACAATTCTCCACTCTTAATAGTACCAAAAAAGAGCAGCGATGGCAATAAAAAGTGGCGTTTAGTAGTAGATTTTAGAAGGTTAAACACCAAAATTGTTAATGACAAGTTTCCTTTATCACGATTGGAGGATGTTCTAGATAAAATAGGCAGGGCGAAATATTTTTCAACCCTGGATATGACTAGTTCATTTCATCAAATAGAATTAGACGAAAGTTCAAGGCCACTAACAGCATTTTCTGATAATAACGGTCATTACCAATTTACTAGATTACCTTTCGGTCTTAAAATCTCTTCAAATAGTTTTCAACGTATGTTGACTATTGCGTTATGCGGACTCGATTTTGAGGCATTTCTCTATGTAGATGACATTATTATTTTTGGATGTAGTATAAGCCACCACAATCAAAACATGCGGAAAGTATTCGAACGGCTAAGGCAGTACAACCTGAAACTCAACCCAGGTCTGAAAACAGAGGTCGTATATCTAGGCCATTTAATTACTAAAGATGGCGTGAAAACTGACCCAGAAAAGTACAAGGTTATAAAGGAGTATCCAATTCCCAAGAACACGGATGAAGTACGCAGATTTGTAGCGTTTTGCAACTATTACCGGCGTTTCATTCAAAACTTTGCAGAAATTGCAAAACCCCTGAATCAATTATTAAAAAAGCATGTGCAATTTATTTTTTTTTGCAAACAAACATGAATTGAACAAACCCATAATTGAAAAGGAACTGTTAGCAATACATTGGGGTATTAACTTCTTCAGACCATACTTGTATGGCAGAAAATTCATCGTGGTCACAGACCACAGACTTTTAGTTTCACTATTTACCCACAAGAATCCATCCTCAAAACTAACAAGAATACGGTTAGACTTGGCAGATTACGATTTTGAGATAATATACAAAAAAGGAAAAATTAATACCAATGCAGATGCCTTGTCTCGCATTGAGCTAAACTCAGATATTTTAAAAAGTATGATCCCATTAGAAAGGGATGAGACAATAAAAAAGACTCTGGCAATAACAAGGGGCATGACAAAACAACAAAGTAACGATAATAATAATGCCAAAATGCAAGATGACAACTCTCCAAAGAAGCCTGATCAACTTCATATTTGGGACTGTACATCCTTATCTGACGTTAGTAATGTCAATAAATTAAAATTTAATATACCGCGGACAGTTAAAAACAAACTCATGAGTAATGATATACGTAACAAAACTAGCAATTGGGATCTTTATATCAATATAGTTCGAACGAATAAAGAAGTAATTGTGGACTGTTGTAGTGAAAATTCTCTCAGTGAACCAGTTCTAGATGAGAAGAAACCAGCAGTTAGCTACCTCAGCAAAAATCCTAATAAATTTGAATTTATCATGGAGAAGCTGTTAGAAGTAACCCATTATTGGAAGATAAATGAGCTAGCATTGGCCAATAATGATGATTTATTTGATTGTGTACACAAGGAAGATCTCAAGAAATTGTATAATAAATTAAATAAGAAGAAATGCGCAAATCTTAACATATTAATATACATGCCACCGAAGCCAGTAAAAGATATAAGCAAACAAAAAGATTTGATAATCGAATATCATGAATCACCACATGGAGGTCATCTAGGTATCCGAAAAATGATTCTAAAATTGAAACAGAGATACTGTTGGAAGGGAATGAGTACCATGACTAAGAAAATAATTAATGCATGCAAAACCTGTCAGTTATCAAAACAAATCAGACATACTAAAGAAAGAATGATATGTACCGATACACCTACTACTACATTTGAGGTAATACAAATAGATACAGTAGGACCTTTGCGAATTTCAAATCATTTTCGATATATTTTGACTATGCAATGTGAATTATCGAAATTCATAATAGCTGCACCCATGGAATCTAAAGATGCGAAAACAGTAGCTGAAACTTTAGTAAAAGAACTTATAATGAAATTTGGCCAATTTAAAATACTCAAGTCGGATAGAGGAACTGAATTCACAAATGATTTAATGCGAAATATATGCACTACTTTAAAAATTAAACAAATATTTTCAGCTCCTTATCACCATGAAACCCTCGGTATGGTGGAAAGGAATCATAGAGTTTTAAACGAATATATGTTATCATTTAATAATGAAGATGAGTGGGACATATGGTTACCCTATTATACATTTGCTTACAATACTTCGCCTAATGTCGATAGCGGTTATACTCCTTATGAGTTAGTTTTTGGAAAACTCCCTTACTTACCAACACAAGAAATAAACCCAGCAGAAAGGGTATACAACTTAGATAATTACGTTAATGAATTTAAGTCAAGAATGAAAAGAGCCCTGGATAGAGCTAAAGGTATTATAGAAAAAGTAAAAGCAAGTAGAGTAATCAAGAATAAAAATATAAATCCATTAGCATTAAAGGTAGGAGATAAGGTATTAATACGAATAGATAGTAGAAAGAAGGCAGAAAGGCCGTACAAAGGACCATATATTGTGGTCAAAAGTAACGGAGTCAATACAATTGTGGATATCGATGGCAAACATAAAGAATTCCACAATAACCAATTAAAACTATACGTCAATTAATCTAAGCACCACATGTCTCAACTTAAATACATAAGTATAAGTTTCGACACAAAAGCCCCGAAGGTGTAGTGTGAACGCACGATGCGTATACACGTATAAACATAAAATAAACAACGTTGACTCTGCAACGAGTTCAACGTACCAACTCACAATTCGCTGAATTGAATCATCAGCGAATTGTGAATTGGTAAGTATGAAATTAAAGATAGTGTATGCATTGAAATTTAATATTTAATTTTGTAACTTAAATAATAAATTTTGTCACTTAAATAATCGATGACTAACATAATTATATGTCATGACACTTACCTAGGTTAAGCAATTAGTTTTAAGCAAAATTAATTTTAAGTAAGCATAATTTACTATTATAAATAGGCTAAGATTTTATTTGTAAAACCAGAAAGAAAATAGACGGCTAGAGAGCAAGAACTTCTTGCACCTGGCACTATTACCAAAAAGGACTTTCTCTTTGCAGAAATTGCGGCTCACGCTTCGGCGAAAGCCATTATTTCGTGCAGTCCAAATTGACGCACGACTTTAGGTATATTTTCAGTTTTAATAACTAATAGGTAAACATTACATGGCGATCCTGCAGACTTGCGGACCAAATGGCATCTTCTGATTGGCAAGACCTGCTCAACGACCGTTTCAACAAATTATGCAGCCAATTTGAACAGGAATTTGCAGAACTCGAGAAGGACGTCACAACAATAACAGAATACATCCCAAAGGGAGAAGAAACGGCCACCCCAGAATACAAACCGACTCCTATTGAAGAACTTTGACACATAGGTCCTAAGAAGTTAACAATTGAAGAATATCGCGCACGACAGAACAAAAGGAAGCCGACCGATACAGTAGTAACACCACCAATTAAGAGGAAGAGACGTGGAGGAAAACAAGTAAAGTTGCAACAACAAAGAAAGGAACTTCACCGGCTCATCGCAATTACGTCAGGTGAGGAGCAGAAGAATCTGTTCAAGAAATTAAGGCAACTACAGTGATGGGGAATTGCCAAACGAATGTTCAGGAGACCTTTGTCGAGGAATACTCCCAATCATTAACTACAGCAGCGGTACTTATAGGGATTTTTATAATAGCCTATTTTTATAAGCGTTACAATGAAAAATATGTAAAGAAGCAATTAGTTAGGACTATTAACGTATAATATTTAAGAATAATTAAAATATTAATTTTCTTACATGATTTAATAAATAATGCAAATATAGAAGATATAAAACATTCGTTTAGTTATGCAAGAACTACAAGAGCTAGTGAAAGAAGTTGAAGATATATTAAAGAATTTAAAAAAGAAAGGACAAAAAGTTTACACACTGGTTGCTATAAAAGGCAAACAGGAGCAATTAGATAAAATTCGAACGAAATTTTCAACTTTGTGCAATGTAAGTGACGATAGCGATATTTTAGAAATAAAACAACATTTCGCGAAGATATATCAAGAGACAGTAAAATTGTTAGAAGCTCAACTTGCTAGAGTATTAGAAGACTCAAAGATGGCGGATTTTGATTTACAAACTGCCATGAAAGTTATTCCTGTTTTTGAAGGCAAACAAAAGGAATTAAATTCATTTATAAAGTTAATAGAAATATTGCATAAAAATTTAAATGCAAACGGTAAAACAGCTCTTGTAGATTTTGTATATAATGTTAAGCTAACAAATAATGTTCAATTAATAATTGGTAGTACGGGAGTTCCTACAACATTTGAAGATTTATCTGCCAGATTACGTTTAAGATTTAAGACCACTAACACCATACCACAAATCCATACAGCCTTAAGCAGCCTTATGCAAAAGAGAATGAGCATAAAAGTCTACAAAGACAAAATTTTAGAACTAATATGCGAACTAAGTTCCTTACAGATAGCTGATTTGGGTACAGGTGCTACAGCAACTCAAATAGAAACTATTACAAAGATTAACGACACATATGCACTGTCGGTATTTAAAAATGGTTTGAATGAGCAACTTAAAGGTACAGTTTTTGCAGCAAGGCCAGATACTTTGGCAGATGCTATAGAAATTAGCCTTGAGTTAGAAAAAAGTGAGACACAGGCACCAAACAGCGTATTTTATTATAGGGAAAATGATAGGAATAGACAATTTAATCAGCGTAACAACAATAGGAATTATAACTACAATACTAGAAATAATAATGGGAATGGTAACAACAGAAATGGGAACTATAGAGGTAACACTTATAGGAATAATAACAATAACAATAATAACAATAACTGGAACAATAACAACTACAGGAACAATAACCGTAGAAACAATAACTCCGGGAATAATATGAACAACAGAAACAATAATAGTGGTTATAATACAAATAATAATAATAGAAATAGTAATAACAGTTATCGGAACAATACACGTAATAACGGAAGAAACCAAAATAATAACAAGCGATATAATGTTAATCTTGTTCAGGATCAGGAAAACTCGGAAATATCCGGCTCGGAGTAACTGATCCGACCGGATCAAAAATTTATAAAATTTCGGATAACTGTGTAAATTATATCACATTATATTGCAAAAATACGAGACAGCATCTTAGATTTTTAGTTGATACAGGGGCAGATGTATCACTATGTAAAAAGGGTATTATTGAAGAAGACGAGTCTTTTTCCATGGAAGATAGTTGCAGGTTAACAGGCATTACGAACGAAGTAATAAATTCATGTGGTTCTGTAAATTTAAATCTCTATATTGGAACCGAGATTTCTTTCAAACACAAATTTTTCATAGTTAATAATGATTTTCCAATTTATACAGACGGAATAATTGGACGAGATATTTTACATCGATTTATGTGCAAAATCGATTATGAGACCTACACGGTATCTTTCCTCGTCAATCAATCCGAAATTATTTTACCAATGGAATTCAGACAAGATGAAGTGAAACTAGTAAAAATACCATCAAGATCAGAAGTTATAGTACCAATAAATATCAAAATCAACAGTGATCATGTCATACTAGGTAAACAAATACGGAAAGGTGTATTCATTGCCAACACCATTATACCAGCACGGGGTGTACGGCATGTTAAGATTTTGAATTCAACCGACTCTGATATCACGCTCGATGACATTGATGATAATTTAATCATTGAACCCTTGGCAGATTATAAAGTCGTTAGTTTGGGGGAAAAAGTTAAAAGCGACAAAACGAAAAAGAGATTCAAAGAAATTCTTGATCTTATTGATATTTCATCATCAGATCCTTCGGCTCGTACTAGTCTTTTAAACATTATAGAAGAGTTTCAGGACATTTTCCACATAGAAACAGATAAATTGTCTGTGAACAATTTCTATCGACAGAGTTTGGAACTCCTTAGTCCTTACAATTCTCCACTCTTAATAGTACCAAAAAAGAGCAGCGATGGCAATAAAAAGTGGCGTTTAGTAGTAGATTTTAGAAGGTTAAACACCAAAATTGTTAATGACAAGTTTCCTTTATCACGATTGGAGGATGTTCTAGATAAAATAGGCAGGGCGAAATATTTTTCAACCCTGGATATGACTAGTTCATTTCATCAAATAGAATTAGACGAAAGTTCAAGGCCACTAACAGCATTTTCTGATAATAACGGTCATTACCAATTTACTAGATTACCTTTCGGTCTTAAAATCTCTTCAAATAGTTTTCAACGTATGTTGACTATTGCGTTATGCGGACTCGATTTTGAGGCATTTCTCTATGTAGATGACATTATTATTTTTGGATGTAGTATAAGCCACCACAATCAAAACATGCGGAAAGTATTCGAACGGCTAAGGCAGTACAACCTGAAACTCAACCCAGGTCTGAAAACAGAGGTCGTATATCTAGGCCATTTAATTACTAAAGATGGCGTGAAAACTGACCCAGAAAAGTACAAGGTTATAAAGGAGTATCCAATTCCCAAGAACACGGATGAAGTACGCAGATTTGTAGCGTTTTGCAACTATTACCGGCGTTTCATTCAAAACTTTGCAGAAATTGCAAAACCCCTGAATCAATTATTAAAAAAGCATGTGCAATTTTTTTTTTTTTTGCAAACAAACATGAATTGAACAAACCCATAATTGAAAAGGAACTGTTAGCAATACATTGGGGTATTAACTTCTTCAGACCATACTTGTATGGCAGAAAATTCATCGTGGTCACAGACCACAGACCTTTAGTTTCACTATTTACCCACAAGAATCCATCCTCAAAACTAACAAGAATACGGTTAGACTTGGCAGATTACGATTTTGAGATAATATACAAAAAAGGAAAAATTAATACCAATGCAGATGCCTTGTCTCGCATTGAGCTAAACTCAGATATTTTAAAAAGTATGATCCCATTAGAAAGGGATGAGACAATAAAAAAGACTCTGGCTATAACAAGGGGCATGACAAAACAACAAAGTAACGATAATAATAATGCCAAAATGCAAGATGACAACTCTCCAAAGAAGCCTGATCAACTTCATATTTGGGACTGTACATCCTTATCTGACGTTAGTAATGTCAATAAATTAAAATTTAATATACCGCGGACAGTTAAAAACAAACTCATGAGTAATGATATACGTAACAAAACTAGCAATTGGGATCTTTATATCAATATAGTTCGAACGAATAAAGAAGTAATTGTGGACTGTTGTAGTGAAAATTCTCTCAGTGAACCAGTTCTAGATGAGAAGAAACCAGCAGTTAGCTACCTCAGCAAAAATCCTAATAAATTTGAATTTATCATGGAGAAGCTGTTAGAAGTAACCCATTATTGGAAGATAAATGAGCTAGCATTGGCCAATAATGATGATTTATTTGATTGTGTACACAAGGAAGATCTCAAGAAATTGTATAATAAATTAAATAAGAAGAAATGCGCAAATCTTAACATATTAATATACATGCCACCGAAGCCAGTAAAAGATATAAGCAAACAAAAAGATTTGATAATCGAATATCATGAATCACCACATGGAGGTCATCTAGGTATCCGAAAAATGATTCTAAAATTGAAACAGAGATACTGTTGGAAGGGAATGAGTACCATGACTAAGAAAATAATTAATGCATGCAAAACCTGTCAGTTATCAAAACAAATCAGACATACTAAAGAAAGAATGATATGTACCGATACACCTACTACTACATTTGAGGTAATACAAATAGATACAGTAGGACCTTTGCGAATTTCAAATCATTTTCGATATATTTTGACTATGCAATGTGAATTATCGAAATTCATAATAGCTGCACCCATGGAATCTAAAGATGCGAAAACAGTAGCTGAAACTTTAGTAAAAGAACTTATAATGAAATTTGGCCAATTTAAAATACTCAAGTCGGATAGAGGAACTGAATTCACAAATGATTTAATGCGAAATATATGCACTACTTTAAAAATTAAACAAATATTTTCAGCTCCTTATCACCATGAAACCCTCGGTATGGTGGAAAGGAATCATAGAGTTTTAAACGAATATATGTTATCATTTACTAATGAAGATGAGTGGGACATATGGTTACCCTATTATACATTTGCTTACAATACTTCGCCTAATGTCGATAGCGGTTATACTCCTTATGAGTTAGTTTTTGGAAAACTCCCTTACTTACCAACACAAGAAATAAACCCAGCAGAAAGGGTATACAACTTAGATAATTACGTTAATGAATTTAAGTCAAGAATGAAAAGAGCCCTGGATAGAGCTAAAGGTATTATAGAAAAAGTAAAAGCAAGTAGAGTAATCAAGAATAAAAATATAAATCCATTAGCATTAAAGGTAGGAGATAAGGTATTAATACGAATAGATAGTAGAAAGAAGGCAGAAAGGCCGTACAAAGGACCATATATTGTGGTCAAAAGTAACGGAGTCAATACAATTGTGGATATCGATGGCAAACATAAAGAATTCCACAATAACCAATTAAAACTATACGTCAATTAATCTAAGCACCACATGTCTCAACTTAAATACATAAGTATAAGTTTCGACACAAAAGCCCCGAAGGTGTAGTGTGAACGCACGATGCGTATACACGTATTAACATAAAATAAACAACGTTGACTCTGCAACGAGTTCAACGTACCAACTCACAATTCGATGAATTGAATCATCAGCGAATTGTGAATTGGTAAGTATGAAATTAGAGATAGTGTATGCATTGAAATTTAATATTTAATTTTGTAACTTAAATAATTAATTTTGTCACTTAAATAATCGATGACTAACATAATTATATGTCATGACACTTACCTAGGTTAAGCAATTAGTGTTAAGCAAAATTAATTTTAAGTAAGCATAATTTACTATTATAAATAGGCTAAGATTTTATTTGTAAAACCAGAAAGATAATAGACGGCTAGAGAGCAAGAACTTCTTGCACCTGGCACTATTACCAAAAAGGACTTTCTCTTTGCAGAAATTGCGGCTCACGCTTCGGCGAAAGCCATTATTTCGTGCAGTCCAAATTGACGCACGACTTTAGGTATATTTTCAGTTTTAATAACTAATAGGTAAACATTACACACTGAAATAACTGTGGCAATCTGCAAAGCCTCACTAATAACAGCGAAAACCACTGAAATAACTGTGGCAATCTGCACAACCTCACTAATAACAGCGAAAACCATTATAATTACAGTGACAATCTGCACAACCTCACTAATAACAGCGAAAACCACTAAAATAACAGTCACAATCTGCAAAGCCTCACTAATAACAGCGAAAACCACTGAAATAACTGTGGCAATCTGCACAACTTCACTAATAACAGCGAAAACCACTAAAATTACAGTGACAATCTGCAAAGCCTCACTAATAACAGCGAAAACCACTAAAATAACAGTCACAATCTGCAAAGCCTCACTAATAACAGCGAAAACCACTAAAATAACAGTCACAATCTGCAAAGCCTCACTAATAACAGCGAAAACCACTATAATTAAAGTGACAATCTGCACAACCTCACTAATAACAGCGAAAACCACTAAAATAACAGTCACAATCTGCAAAGCCTCACTAATAACAGCGAAAACCAATAAAATAACAGTCACAATCTGCAAAGCCTCACTAATAACAGCGAAAACCACTGAAATAACTGTGGCAATCTGCACAACCTCACTAATAACAGCGAAAACCACTATAATTACAGTGACAATCTGCACAACCTCACTAATAACAGCGAAAACCACTAAAATAACAGTCACAATCTGCAAAGCCTCACTAATAAAAGCGAAAACCACTGAAATAACTGTGGCAATCTGCACAAGCTCACTAATAACAGCGAAAACCACTAAAATAAAAGTCACAATCTGCAAAGCCTCACTAATAACAGCGAAAACCACTGAAATAACTGTGGCAATCTGCACAACCTCACTAATAACAGCGAAAACCACTATAATTACAGTGACAATCTGCACAACCTCACTAATAACAGCGAAAACCACTAAAATAACAGTCACAATCTGCAAAGCCTCACTAATAACAGCGAAAACCACTAAAATAACAGTCACAATCTGCAAAGCCTCACTAATAACAGCGAAAACCACTGAAATAACTGTGGCAATCTGCACAACCTCACTAATAACAGCGAAAACCACTATAATTACAGTGACAATCTGCACAACCTCACTAATAACAGCGAAAACCACTAAAATAACAGTCACAATCTGTAAAGCCTCACTAATAACCGCGAAAACCACTGAAATAACTGTGGCAATCTTCACAACCTCACTAATAAAGGCGAAAACCACTATAATTACAGTGACAATCTGCACAACCTCACTAATAACAGCGAAAACCACTAAAATAACAGTCACAATCTGCAAAGCCTCACTAATAACAGCGAAAACCACTAAAATAACAGTCACAATCTGCAAAGCCTCACTAATAACAGCGAAAACCACTGAAATAACTGTGGCAATCTGCACAACCTCACTAATAACAGCGAAAACCACTATAATTACAGTGACAATCCGCACAACTTCACTAATAACAGCGAAAACCACTAAAATAACAGTCACAATCTGCAAAGCCTCACTAATAACAGCGAAAACCACTGAAATAACTGTGACAATCTGCACAACCTCACTAATAACAGCGAAAACCACTAAAATTACAGTGACAATCTGCAAAGCCTCACTAATAACAGCGAAAAACACTAAAATAACAGTCACCATCTGCAAAGCCTCACTAATAACAGCGAAAACCACTGAAATAACTGTGGCAATCTGCACAACCTCACTAATAACAGCGAAAACCACTATAATTACAGTGACAATCTGCACAACCTCACTAATAACAGCGAAAACCACTAAAATAACAGTCACAATCTGCAAAGCCTCACTAATAACAGCGAAAACCATTAAAATAACAGTCACAATCTGCAAAGCTTCACTAATGACAGCGAAAACCACTTAAATAACTGTGGCAATCTGCACAACCTCACTAATAACAGCGAAAACCACTATAATTACAGTGACAATCTGCACAACCTCACTAATAACAGCGAAAACCGCTAAAATAACAGTCACAATCTGCAAAGCCTCACCAATAACAGCGAAAACCACTAAAATAACAGTCACAATCTGCAAAGCCTCACTAATAACAGCGAAAACCACTGAAATAACTGTGGCAATCTGCACAACCTCACTAATAACAGCGAAAACCACTATAATTACAGTGACAATCTGCACAACCTCACTAATAACAGCGAAAACCACTAAAATAACAGTCACAATCTGCAAAGCCTCACTAATAACAGCGAAAACCACTGAAATAACTGTGGCAATCTGCACAACCTCACTAATAACAGCGAAAACCACTATAATTACAGTGACAATCTGCACAACCTCACTAATAACAGCGAAAACCACTAAAATAACAGTCACAATCTGCAAAACCTCACTAATAACAGCGAAAACCACTAAAATAACAGTCACAATCTGCAAAGCCTCACTAATAACAGCGAAAACCACTGAAATAACTGTGGCAATCTGCACAACCTCACTAATAACAGCGAAAACCACTATAATTACAGTGACAATCTGACAACCTCACTGATAACAGCGAAAACCACTAAAATAACAGTCACAATCTGCAAAGCCTCAATAATAACAGCGAAAACCACTTAAATAACTGTGGCAATCTGCACAACCTCACTAATAACAGCGAAAATTACTAAAATTACAGTGACAATCTGCAAAGCCTCACTAATAACAGCGAAAACCACTAAAATAACAGTCACAATCTGCAAAGCCTCACTAATAAAAGCGAAAACCACTGAAATAACTGTGGCAATCTGCACAACCTCACTAATAACAGCGAAAACCACTAAAATTACAGTGACAATCTGCAAAGCCTCACCAATAACAGCGAAAACCACTATAATTACAGTGACAATCTGCACAACCTCACTAATAACAGCGAAAACCACTAAAATAACAGTCACAATCTGCAAAGCCTTACTAATAACAGCGAAAACCACTTAAGTAACAGTCACAATCTGCAAAGCCTCACTAATAACAGCGAAAACCACTAAAATAACAGTCACAATCTGCAAAGCCTCACTAATAACAGCGAAAACCACTGAAATAACTGTGGCAATCTGCACAACCTCACTAATAACAGCAAAAACCACTATAATTACAGTGACAATCTGCACAACCTCACTAATAACAGCAAAAACCACTAAAATAACAGTCACAATCTGCAAAGCCTCACTAATAACAGCGAAAACCACTAAAATAACAGTCACAATCTGCAAAGCCTCACTAATAACAGCGAAAACCACTGAAATAACTGTGGCAATCTGCACAACCTCACTAATAACAGCGAAAACCACTATAATTACAGTGACAATCTGCACAACCTCACTAATAACAGCGAAAACCACTAAAATAACAGTCACAATCTGCAAAGCCTCACTAATAACAGCGAAAACCACTAAAATAACAGTCACAATCTGCAAAGCCTCACTAATAACAGCGAAAACCACTGAGATAACTGTGGCAATCTGCACAACCTCACTAATAACAGCGAAAACCACTATAATTACAGTGACAATCTGCACAACCTCACTAATAACAGCGAAAACCACTAAAATAACAGTCACAATCTGCAAAGCCTCACTAATAACAGCGAAAACCACTAAAATAACAGTCACAATCTGCAAAGCCTCACTAATAACAGCGAAAACCACTGAAATAACTGTGGCAATCTGCACAACCTCACTAATAACAGCGAAAACCACTAAAATTACAGTGACAATCTGCAAAGCCTCACTAATAACAGCGAAAACCACTAAAATAACAGTCACAATCTGCAAAGCCTCACTAATAACAGCGAAAACCACTGAAATAACTGTGGCAATCTGCACAACCTCACTAATAACAGCGAAAACCACTAAAATTACAATGACAATCTGCACAACCTCACTAATAACAGCGAAAACCACTAAAATAACAGTCACAATCGGCAAAGCCACACTAATAACAGCGAAAACCACTTAAATAACGGTCACAATCTGCAAAGCCTCACTAATAACAGCGAAAACGACTGAAATAACTGTGGCAATCTGCACAACCTCACTAATAACAGCGAAAACCACTATAATTACAGTGACAATCAGCACAACCTCACTAATAACAGCGAAAACCACTAAAATAACAGTCACAATCTGTAAAACCTCACTAATAACAGCGAAAACCACTAAAATAACAGTCACAATCTGCAAAGCCTCACTAATAACAGCAAAAACCACTGAAATAACTGTGGCAATCTGCACAACCTCACTAATAACAGCGAAACCCACTATAATTACAGTGACAATCTGCACAACCTCACTAATAACAGCGAAAACCACTAAAATAACAGTCACAATCTGCAAAGCCTCACTAATAACAGCGAAAACCACTGAAATAACTGTGGCAATCTGCACAACCTCACTAATAACAGCGAAAACCACTAAAATTACAGTGACAATCTGCAAAGCCTCACTAATAACAGCGAAAACCACTAAAATAACAGTCACAATCTGCAAAGCCTCACTAATAACAGCGAAAACCACTGAAATAACTGTGGCAATCTGCACAACCTCACTAATAACAGCGAAAACCACTAAAATTACAGTGACAATCTGCAAAGCCTCACCAATAACAGCGAAAACCACTATAATTACAGTGACAATCTGCACAACCTCACTAATAACAGCGAAAACCACTAAAATAACAGTCACAATCTGCAAAGCCTCACTAATAACAGCGAAAACCACTAAAGTAACAGTCAAAATCTGCAAAGCCTCACTAATAACAGCGAAAACCACTAAAATAACAGTCACAATCTGCAAAGCCTCACTAATAACAGCGAAAACCACTGAAATAACTGTGGCAATCTGCACAACCTCACTAATAACAGCGAAAACCACTATAATTACAGTGACAATCTGCACAACCTCACTAATAACAGCGAAAACCACTAAAATAACAGTCACAATCTGCAAAGCCTCACTAATAACAGCGAAAACCACTAAAATAACAGTCACAATCTGCAAAGCCTCACTAATAACAGCGAAAACCACTGAAATAACTGTGGCAATCTGCACAACCTCACTAATAACAGCGAAAACCACTATAATTACAGTGACAATCTGCACAACCTCACCAATAACAGCGAAAACCACTAAAATAACAGTCACAATCTGCAAAGCCTCACTAATAACAGCGAAAACCACTAAAATAACAGTCACAATCTGCAAAGCCTCACTAATAACAGCGAAAACCACTGAAATAACTGTGGCAATCTGCACAACCTCACTAATAACAGCGAAAACCACTATAATTACAGTGACAATCTGCACAACCTCACTAATAACAGCGAAAACCACTAAAATAACAGTCACAATCTGCAAAGCCTCACTAATAACAGCGAAAACCACTGAAATAACTGTGGCAATCTGCACAACCTCACTAATAACAGCGAAAACCACTAAAATTACAGTGACAATCTGCAAAGCCTCACTAATAACAGCGAAAACCACTAAAATAACAGTCACAATCTGCAAAGCCTCACTAATAACAGCGAAAACCACTGAAATAACTGTGGCAATCTGCACAACCTCACTAATAACAGCGAAAACCACTAAAATTACAGTGACAATCTGCAAAGCCTCACTAATAACAGCGAAAACCACTAAAATAACAGTCACAATCTGCAAAGCCTCACTAATAACAGCGAAAACCACTGAAATAACTGTGGCAATCTGCACAACCTCACTAATAACAGCGAAAACCACTATAATTACAGTGACAATCTGCACAACCTCACTAATAACAGCGAAAACCACTAAAATAACAGTCACAATCTGCAAAGCCTCACTAATAACAGCGAAAACCACTAAAATAACAGTCACAATCTGCAAAGCCTCACTAATAACAGCGAAAACCACTGAAATAACTGTGGCAATCTGCACAACCTCACTAATAACAGCGTAAACCACTATAATTACAGTGACAATCTGCACAACCTCACTAATAACAGCGAAAACCACTAAAATAACAGTCACAATCTGCAAAGCCTCACTAATAACAGCGAAAACCACTGAAATAACTGTGGCAATCTGCACAACCTCACTTATAACAGCGAAAACCACTATAATTACAGTGACAATCTGCACAACCTCACTAATAACAGCGAAAACCACTAAAATAACAGTCACAATCTGCAAAGCCTCACTAATAACAGCGAAAACCACTGAAATAACTGTGGCAATCTGCACAACCTCACTAATAACAGCGAAAACCACTATAATTACAGTGACAATCTGCACAACCTCACTAATAACAGCGAAAACCACTAAAATAACAGTCACAATCTGCAAAGCCTCACTAATAACAGCGAAAACCACTGAAATAACTGTGGCAATCTGCACAACCTCACTAATAACTGCGAAAACCACTAAAATTACAGTGACAATCTGCAAAGCCTCACTAATAACAGCGAAAATCACTAAAATAACAGTCACAATCTGCAAAGCCTCACTAATAAAAGCGAAAACCACTAAAATAACTGTGACAATCTGCACAACCTCACTAATAACAGCGAAAACCACTGAAATAACAGTCACAATCTGCAAAGCCTCACTAATAACAGCGAAAACCACTAAAATAACAGTCACAATCTGCAAAACCTCACTAATAACAGCGAAAACCACTGAAATAACTGTGGCAATCTGCACAACCTCTTTAATAACAGCGAAAACCACTATAATTACAGTGACAATCTGCACAACCTCACTAATAACAGCGAAAACCACTAAAATAACAGTCACAATCTGCAAAGCCCCACTAATAACAGCGAAAACCACTGAAATAACTGTGGCAATCTGCACAACCTCTTTAATAACAGCGAAAACCACTAAAATTGCAGTGACAATCTGCAAAGCCTCACTAATAACAGCGAAAACCACTAAAATAACAGTCACAATCTGCAAAGCCTCACTAATAACAGCGAAAACCACTGAAATAACTATGGCAATCTGCACAACCTCACTAATAACAGCGAAAACCACTAAAATTACAGTGACAATCTGCAAAGCCTCACTAATAACAGCGAAAACCACTAAAATAACAGTCACAATCTGCAAACCCTCACTAATAACAGCGAAAACCACTGAAATAACTGTGGCAATCTGCACAACCTCACTAATAACAGCGAAAACCACTATAATTACAGTGACAATCTGCACAACCTCACTTATAACAGCGAAAACCACTAAAATAACAGTCACAATCTGCAAAGCCTCACTAATAACAGCGAAAACCACTAAAATAACAGTCACAATCTGCAAAGCCTCACTAATAACAGCGAAAACCACTGAAATAACTGTGGCAATCTGCACAACCTCACTAATAACAGCGAAAACCACTATAATTACAGTGACAATCTGCACAACCTCACTAATAACAGCGAAAACCACTAAAATAACAGTCACAATCTGCAAAGCCTCACTAATAACAGCGAAAACCACTGATATAACTGTGGCAATCTGCACAACCTCACTAATAACAGCGAAAACCACTAAAATTACAGTGACAATCTGCAAAGCCTCACTAATAACAGCGAAAACCACTAAAATAACAGTCACAATCTGCAAATCCTCACTAATAACAGCGAAAACCACTGAAATAACTGTGGCAATCTGCACAACCTCACTAATAACAGCGAAAACCACTATAATTACAGTGACAATCTGCACAACCTCACTAATAACAGCGAAAACCACTAAAATAACAGTCACAATCTGCAAAGCCTCACTAATAACAGCGAAAACCACTAAAATAACAGTCACAATCTGCAAAGCCTCACTAATAACAGCGAAAACCACTGAAATAACTGTGGCAATCTGCACAACCTCACTAATAACAGCGAAAACCACTATAATTACAGTGACAATCTGCACAACCTCACTAATAACAGCGAAAACCACTAAAATAACAGTCACAATCTGCAAAGCCTCACTAATAACAGCGAAAACCACTAAAATAACAGTCACAATCTGCAAAGCCTCACTAATAACAGCGAAAACCACTAAAATAACAGTCACAATCTGCAAAGCCTCAGTAATAACAGCGAAAACCACTGAAATAACTGTGGCAATCTGCACAACCTCACTAATAACAGCGAAAACCACTATAATTACAGTGACAATATGCACAACCTCACTAATAACAGCGAAAACCACTAAAATAGCAGTCAAAATCTGCAAAGCCTCACCAATAACAGCGAAAACCATTAAAATAACAGTCACAATCTGCAAAGCCTCACTAATAACAGCGAAAACCACTGAAATAACTGTGGTAATCTGCACAACCTCATTAATAACAGCGAAAACCACTATAATTACAGTGACAATCTGCACAACCTCACTAATAACAGCGAAAACCACTAAAATAACAGTCACAATCTGCAAAGCCTCACTAATAACAGCGAAAACCACTAAAATAACAGTCACAATCTGCAAAGCCTCACTAATAACAGCGAAAACCACTGAAATAACTGTGGCAATCTGCACAACCTCACTAATAACAGCGAAAACCACTATAATTACAGTGACAATCTGCACAACCTCACTAATAACAGCGAAAACCACTAAAATAACAGTCACAATCTGCAAAGCCTCACTAATAACAGCGAAAACCACTAAAATAACAGTCACAATCTGCAAAGCCTCACTAATAACAGCGAAAACCACTGAAATAACTGTGGCAATCTGCACAACCTCACTAATAACAGCGAAAACCACTAAAATTACAGTGACAATCTGCAAAGCCTCACTAATAACAGCGAAAACCACTCAAATAACAGTCACAATCTGCAAAGCCTCACTAATAACAGCGAAAACCACTGAAATAGCTGTGGCAATCTGCACAACCTCACTAATAACAGCGAAAACCACTAAAATTACAGTGACAATCTGCAAAGCCTCACTAATAACAGCGAAAACCACTAAAATAACAGTCACAATCTGCAAAGCCTCACTAACAACAGCGAAAACCACTGAAATAACTGTGGCAATCTGCACAACCTCACTAATAACAGCGAAAACCACTATAATTACAGTGACAATCTGCACAACCTCACTAATAACAGCGAAAACCACTAAAATAACAGTCACAATCTGCAAAGCCTCACTAATAACAGCGAAAACCACTAAAATAACAGTCACAATCTGCAAAGCCTCACTAATAACAGCGAAAACCACTGAAATAACTGTGGCAATCTGCACAACCTCACTAATAACAGCGAAAACCACTATAATTACAGTGACAATCTGCACAACCTCACTAATAACAGCGAAAACCAGTAAAATAACAGTCACAATCTGCAAAGCCTCACTAATAACAGCGAAAACCACTGAAATAACTGTGGCAATCTGCACAACCTCACTAATAACAGCGAAAACCACTAAAATTACAGTGACAATCTGCAAAGCCTCACTAATAACAGCGAAAACCACTAAAATAACAGTCACAATCTGCAAAGCCTCACTAATAACAGCGAAAACCACTAAAATAACTGTGACAATCTGCACAACCTCACTAATAACAGCGAAAACCACTGAAATAACTGTGGCAATCTGCACAACCTCACTAATAACAGCGAAAACCACTAAAATTACAGTGACAATCTGCAAAGCCTCACTAATAACAGCGAAAACCACTAAAATAACAGTCACAATCTGCAAAGCCTCACTAATAACAGCGAAAACCACTATATTTACAGTGACAATCTGCACAACCTCACTAATAACAGCGAAAACCACTAAAATAACAGTCACAATCTAAAAAGCCTCACTAATAACAGCGAAAACCACTAAAATAACAGTCACAATCTGCAAAGCCTCACTTATAGCAGCGAAAACCACTGAAATAACTGTGGCAATCTGCACAACCTCACTAATAACAGCGAAAACCACTATAATTACAGTGACAATCTGCACAACCTCACTAATAACAGCGAAAACCACTAAAATAACAGTCACAATCTGCAAAGCCTCACTAATAACAGCGAAAACCACTAAAATAACAGTCACAATCTGCAAAGCCTCACTAATAACAGCGAAAACCACTGAAATAACTGTGGCAATCTGCACAACCTCACTAATAACAGCGAAAACCACTAAAATTACAGTGACAATCTGCAAAGCCTCACTAATAACAGCGAAAACCACTCAAATAACAGTCACAATCTGCAAAGCCTCACTAATAACAGCGAAAACCACTGAAATAGCTGTGGCAATCTGCACAACCTCACTAATAACAGCGAAAACCACTAAAATTACAGTGACAATCTGCAAAGCCTCACTAATAACAGCGAAAACCACTAAAATAACAGTCACAATCTGCAAAGCCTCACTAATAACAGCGAAAACCACTAAAATAACAGTCACAATCTGCAAAGCCTCACTAATAACAGCGAAAACCACTGAAATAACTGTGGCAATCTGCACAACCTCACTAATAACAGCGAAAACCACTATAATTACAGTGACAATCTGCACAACCTCACTAATAACAGCGAAAACCACTCAAATAACAGTCACAATCTGCAAAGCCTCACTAATAACAGCGAAAACCACTGAAATAACTGTGGCAATCTGCACAACCTCACTAATAACAGCGAAAACCACTATAATTACAGTGACAATCTGCACAACCTCACTAATAACAGCGAAAACCACTAAAATAACAGTCACAATCTGCAAAGCCTCACTAATAACAGCGAAAACCACTAAAATAACAGTCACAATCTGCAAAGCCTCACTAATAACAGCGAAAACCACTGAAATAACTGTGGCAATCTGCACAACCTCACTAATAACAGCGAAAACCACTATAATTACAGTGACAATCTGCACAACCTCACTAATAACAGCGAAAACCAGTAAAATAACAGTCACAATCTGCAAAGCCTCACTAATAACAGCGAAAACCACTGAAATAACTGTGGCAATCTGCACAACCTCACTAATAACAGCGAAAACCACTATAATTACAGTGACAATCTGCACAACCTCACTAATAACAGCGAAAACCACTAAAATAACAGTCACAATCTGCAAAGCCTCACTAATAACAGCGAAAACCACTAAAATAACAGTCACAATCTGCAAAGCCTCACTAATAACAGCGAAAACCACTGAAATAACTGTGGCAATCTGCACAACCTCACTAATAACAGCGAAAACCACTATAATTACAGTGACAATCTGCACAACCTCACTAATAACAGCGAAAACCAGTAAAATAACAGTCACAATCTGCACAACCTCACTAATAACAGCGAAAACCACTAAAATTACAGTGACAATCTGCAAAGCCTCACTAATAACAGCGAAAACCACTCAAATAACAGTCACAATCTGCAAAGCCTCACTAATAACAGCGAAAACCACTGAAATAACTGTGGCAATCTGCACAACCTCACTAATAACAGCGAAAACCACTATAATTACAGTGACAATCTGCACAACCTCACTAATAACAGCGAAAACCACTAAAATAACAGTCACAATCTGCAAAGCCTCACTAATAACAGCGAAAACCACTAAAATAACAGTCACAATCTGCAAAGCCTCACTAATAACAGCGAAAACCACTGAAATAACTGTGGCAATCTGCACAACCTCACTAATAACAGCGAAAACCACTATAATTACAGTGACAATCTGCACAACCTCACTAATAACAGCGAAAACCAGTAAAATAACAGTCACAATCTGCAAAGCCTCACTAATAACAGCGAAAACCACTGAAATAACTGTGGCAATCTGCACAACCTCACTAATAACAGCGAAAACCACTAAAATTACAGTGACAATCTGCAAAGCCTCACTAATAACAGCGAAAACCACTAAAATAACAGTCACAATCTGCAAAGCCTCACTAATAACAGCGAAAACCACTAAAATAACTGTGACAATCTGCACAACCTCACTAATAACAGCGAAAACCACTGAAATAACTGTGGCAATCTGCACAACCTCACTAATAACAGCGAAAACCACTAAAATTACAGTGACAATCTGCAAAGCCTCACTAATAACAGCGAAAACCACTAAAATAACAGTCACAATCTGCAAAGCCTCACTAATAACAGCGAAAACCACTATATTTACAGTGACAATCTGCACAACCTCACTAATAACAGCGAAAACCACTAAAATAACAGTCACAATCTAAAAAGCCTCACTAATAACAGCGAAAACCACTAAAATAACAGTCACAATCTGCAAAGCCTCACTTATAGCAGCGAAAACCACTGAAATAACTGTGGCAATCTGCACAACCTCACTAATAACAGCGAAAACCACTATAATTACAGTGACAATCTGCACAACCTCACTAATAACAGCGAAAACCACTAAAATAACAGTCACAATCTGCAAAGCCTCACTAATAACAGCGAAAACCACTAAAATAACAGTCACAATCTGCAAAGCCTCACTAATAACAGCGAAAACCACTGAAATAACTGTGGCAATCTGCACAACCTCACTAATAACAGCGAAAACCACTATAATTACAGTGACAATCTGCAAAGCCTCACTAATAACAGCGAAAACCACTAAAATAACAGTCACAATCTGCAAAGCCTCACTAATAACAGCGAAAACCACTAAAATAACAGTCACAATCTGCAAAGCCTCACTAATAACAGCGAAAACCACTAAAATAACAGTCACAATCTGCAAAGCCTCACTAATAACAGCGAAAACCACTGAAATAACTGTGGCAATCTGCACAACCTCACTAATAACAGCGAAAACCACTATAATTACAGTGACAATCTGCACAACCTCACTAATAACAGCGAAAACCACTAAAATAACAGTCACAATCTGCAAAGCCTCACTAATAACAGCGAAAACCACTGAAATAACTGTGGCAATCTGCACAACCTCACTAATAACAGCGAAAACCACCAAAATTACAGTGACAATCTGCAAAGCCTCACTAATAACAGCGAAAACCACTAAAATAACAGTCACAATCTGCAAAGCCTCACTAATAACAGCGAAAACCACTGAAATAACTGTGGCAATCTGCACAACCTCACTAATAACAGCGAAAACCACTAAAATTACAATGACAATCTGCACAACCTCACTAATAACAGCGAAAACCACTAAAATAACTGTGGCAATCTGCACAACCTCACTAATAACAGCGAAAACCACTATAATTACAGTGACAATCTGCACAACCTCACTAATAACATCGAAAACCACTAAAATAACAGTCACAATCTGCAAAGCCTCACTAATAACAGCGGAAACCACTGAAATAACTGTGGCAATCTGCACAACCTCACTAATAACAGCGAAAACCACTAAAATTACAGTGACAATCTGCAAAGCCTCACTAATAACAGCGAAAACCACTAAAATAACAGTCACAATCTGCAAAGCCTCACTAATAACAGCGAAAACCACTGAAATAACTGTGGCAATCTGCACAACCTCACTAATAACAGCGAAAACCACTAAAATTACAGTGACAATCTGCACAACCTCACTAATAACAGCGAAAACCACTAAAATAACTGTGGCAATCTGCACAACCTCACTAATAACAGCGAAAACCACTATAATTACAGTGACAATCTGCACAACCTCGCTAATAACAGCGAAAACCACTAAAATAACAGTCACAATCTGCAAAGCCTCACTAATAACAGCGAAAACCACTGAAATAACTGTGGCAATCTGCACAACCTCACTAATAACAGCTAAAACCACTATAATTACAGTGACAATCTGCACAACCTCACTAATAACAGCGAAAACCACTAAAATAACAGTCACAATCTGCAAAGCCTCACTAATAACAGCGAAAACCACTATAATTACAGTGACAATCTGCACAACCTCACTAATAACAGCGAAAACCACTAAAATAACAGTCACAATCTGCAAAGCCTCACTAATAACAGCGAAAACCACTAAAATAACAGTCACAATCTGCAAAGCCTCACTAATAACAGCGAAAACCACTGAAATAACTGTGGCAATCTGCACAACCTCACTAATAACAGCGAAAACCACTATAATTACAGTGACAATCTGCAAAGCCTCACTAATAACAGCGAAAACCACTAAAATAACAGTCACAATCTGCAAAGCCTCACTAATAACAGCGAAAACCACTGAAATAACTGTGGCAATCTGCACAACCTCACTAATAACAGCGAAAACCACTATAATTACAGTGACAATCTGCGAAGCCTCACTAATAACAGCGAAAACCACTGAAATAACTGTGGTAATCTGCACAACCTCACTAATAACAGCGAAAACCACTATAATTACAGTGACAATCTGCACAACCTCACTAATAACAGCGAAAACCACTAAAATAACAGTCACAATCTGCAAAGCCTCACTAATAACAGCGAAAACCACTGAAATAACTGTGGCAATCTGCACAACCTCACTAATAACAGCGAAAACCACTATAATTACAGTGGCAATCTGCACAACCTCACTAATAACAGCGAAAACCACTGAAATAACTGTGGCAATCTGCACAACCTCACTAATAACAGCGAAAACCACTAAAATTACAGTGACAATCTGCAAAGCCTCACTAATAACAGCGAAAACCACTGAAATAACTGTGGCAATCTGCACAACCTCACTAATAACAGCGAAAACCACTGAAATAACTGTGGCAATCTGCACAACCTCACTAATAACAGCGAAAACCACTAAAATTACAGTGACAATCTGCAAAGCCTCACTAATAACAGCGAAAATCACTGAAATAACTGTGGCAATCTGCACAACCTCACTAATAACAGCGAAAACCACTATAATTACAGTGACAATCTGCACAACCTCACTAATAACAGCGAAAACCACTAAAATAACAGTCACAATCTGCAAAGCCTCACTAATAACAGCGAAAACCACTGAAATAACTGTGGCAATCTGCACAACCTCACTAATAACAGCGAAAACCACTGAAATAACTGTGGCAATCTGCACAACCTCACTAATAACAGCGAAAACCACTAAATTTACAGTCACAATCTGCAAAGCCTCACTAATAACAGCGAAAACCACTAAAATAACAGTCACAATCTGCAAAGCCTCACTAATAACAGCGAAAACCACTGAAATAACTGTGGCAATCTGCACAACCTCACTAATAACAGCGAAAACCACTGAAATAACTGTGGCAATCTGCACAACCTCACTAATAACAGCGAAAACCACTAAAATTACAGTGACAATCTGCAAAGCCTCACTAATAACAGCGAAAACCACTATAATTACAGTGACAATCTGCACAACCTCACTAATAACAGCGAAAACCACTAAAATAACAGTCACAATCTGCAAAGCCTCACTAATAACAGCGAAAACCACTGAAATAACTGTGGCAATCTGCACAACCTCACTAATAACAGCGAAAACCACTATAATTACAGTGACAATCTGCACAACCTCACTAATAACAGCGAAAACCACTAAAATAACAGTCACAATCTGCAAAGCCTCACTAATAACAGCGAAAACCACTAAAATAATCGTGACAATCTGCACAACCTCACTAATAACAGCGAAAACCACTGAAATAACTGTGGCAATCTGCACAACCTCACTAATAACAGCGAAAACCACTAAAATTACAGTGACAATCTGCACAACCTCACTAATAACAGCGAAAACCACTAAAATAACTGTGGCAATCTGCACAACCTCACTAATAACAGCGAAAACCACTATAATTACAGTGACAATCTGCACAACCTCACTAATAACAGCGAAAACCACTAAAATAACAGTCACAATCTGCAAAGCCTCACTAATAACAGCGAAAACCACTGAAATAACTGTGGCAATCTGCACAACCTCACTAATAACAGCGAAAACCACTATAATTACAGTGACAATCTGCACAACCTCACTTATAACAGCGAAAACCACTAAAATAACAGTCACAATCTGCAAAGCCTCACTAATAACAGCGAAAACCACTGAAATAACTGTGGCAATCTGCACAACCTCACTAATCACAGCGAAAACCACTATAATTACAGTGACAATCTGCACAACCTCACTAATAACAGCGAAAACCACTAAAATAACAGTCACAATCTGCAAAGCCTCACTAATAACAGCGAAAACCACTGAAATAACTGTGGCAATCTGCACAACCTCACTAATAACAGCGAAAACCACTAAAATTACAGTGACAATCTGCAAAGCCTCACTAATAACAGCGAAAACAACTAAAATAACAGTCACAATCTGCAAAGCCTCACTAATAACAGCGAAAACCACTGAAATAACTGTGGCAATCTGCACAACCTCACTAATAACAGCGAAAACCACTATAATTACAGTGACAATCTGCACAACCTCACTAATAACAGCGAAAACCACTAAAATAACAGTCACAATCTGCAAAGCCTCACTAATAACAGCGAAAACCACTGAAATAACTGTGGCAATCTGCACAACCTCACTAATAGCAGCGAAAACCACTATAATTACAGTGACAATCTGCACAACCTCACTAATAACAGCGAAAACCCCTAAAATAACAGTCACAATCTGCAAAGCCTCTTTAATAACAGCGAAAACCACTAAAATAATCGTGACAATCTGCACAACCTCACTAATAAATGCGAAAACCACTGAAATAACTGTGGCAATCTGCACAACCTCACTAATAACAGCGAAAACCACTAAAATAACAGTGACAATCTGCACAACCTCACTAATAACAGCGAAAACCACTAAAATAACTGTGGCAATCTGCACAACCTCACTAATAACAGCGAAAACCACTATAATTACAGTGACAATCTGCACAACCTCACTAATAACAGCGAAAACCACTAAAATAACAGTCACAATCTGCAAAGCCTCACTAATAACAGCGAAAACCACTGAAATAACTGTGGCAATCTGCACAACCTCACTAATAACAGCGAAAACCACTATAATTACAGTGACAATCTGCACAACCTCACTTATAACAGCGAAAACCACTAAAATAACAGTCACAATCTGCAAAGCCTCACTAATAACAGCGAAAACCACTGAAATAACTGTGGCAATCTGCACAACCTCACTAATCACAGCGAAAACCACTATAATTACAGTGACAATCTGCACAACCTCACTAATAACAGCGAAAACCACTAAAATAACAGTCACAATCTGCAAAGCCTCACTAATAACAGCAAAAACCACTGAAATAACTGTGGCAATCTGCACAACCTCACTAATAACAGCGAAAACCACTAAAAGTACAGTGACAATCTGCAAAGCCTCACTAATAACAGCGAAAACCACTAAAATAACAGTCACAATCTGCAAAGCCTCACTAATAACAGCGAAAACAACTAAAATAACAGTCACAATCTGCAAAGCCTCACTAATAACAGCGAAAACCACTGAAATAACTATGGCAATCTGCACAACCTCACTAATAACAGCGAAAACCACTAAAATTACAGTGACAATCTGCAAAGCCTCACTAATAACAGCGAAAACCACTAAAATAACAGTCACAATCTGCAAAGCCTCACTAATAACAGCGAAAACCACTGAAATAACTGTGGCAATCTGCACAACCTCACTAATAACTGCGAAAACCACTAAAATTACAGTGACAATCTGCACAACCTCACTAATAACAGCGAAAACCACTAAAATAACTGTGGCAATCTGCACAACCTCACTAATAACAGCGAAAACCACTATAATTACAGTGACAATCTGCACAACCTCATTAATAACAGCGAAAACCACTAAAATAACAGTCACAATCTGCAAAGCCTCACTAATAACAGCGAAAACCACTGAAATAACTGTGGCAGTCTGCACAACCTCACTAATAACAGCGAAAACCACTATAATTACGGTGACAATCTGCACAACCTCACTAATAACAGCGAAAACCACTAAAATAACAGTCACAATCTGCAAAGCCTCACTAATAACAGCGAAAACCACTGAAATAACTGTGGCAATCTGCACAACCTCACTAATAACAGCGAAAACCACTATAATTACAGTGACAATCTGCACAACCTCACTAATAACAGCGAAAACCACTAAAATAACAGTCACAATCTGCAAAGCCTCACTAATAACAGCGAAAACCACTAAAATAATCGTGACAATCTGCACAACCTCACTAATAAATGCGAAAACCACTGAAATAACTGTGGCAATCTGCACAACCTCACTAATAACAGCGAAAACCACTAAAATTACAGTGACAATCTGCACAACCTCACTAATAACAGCGAAAACCACTAAAATAACTGTGGCAATCTGCACAACCTCACTAATAACAGCGAAAACCACTATAATTACAGTGACAATCTGCACAACCTCACTAATAACAGCGAAAACCACTAAAATAACAGTCACAATCTGCAAAGCCTCACTAATAACAGCGAAAACCACTGAAATAACTGTGGCAATCTGCACAACCTCACTAATAACAGCGAAAACCACTATAATTACAGTGACAATCTGCACAACCTCACTTATAACAGCGAAAACCACTAAAATAACAGTCACAATCTGCAAAGCCTCACTAATAACAGCGAAAACCACTGAAATAACTGTGGCAATCTGCACAACCTCACTAATCACAGCGAAAACCACTATAATTACAGTGACAATCTGCACAACCTCACTAATAACAGCGAAAACCACTAAAATAACAGTCACAATCTGCAAAGCCTCACTAATAACAGCAAAAACCACTGAAATAACTGTGGCAATCTGCACAACCTCACTAATAACAGCGAAAACCACTAAAAGTACAGTGACAATCTGCAAAGCCTCACTAATAACAGCGAAAACCACTAAAATAACAGTCACAATCTGCAAAGCCTCACTAATAACAGCGAAAACCACTGAAATAACTGTGGCAATCTGCACAACCTCACTAATAACAGCGAAAACCACTATAATTACAGTGACAATCTGCACAACCTCACTAATAACAGCGAAAACCACTAAAATAACAGTCACAATCTGCAAAGCCTCACTAATAACAGCGAAAACCACTGAAATAACTGTGGCAATCTGCACAACCTCACTAATAACAGCGAAAACCACTATAATTACAGTGACAATCTGCACAACCTCACTAATAACAGCGAAAACCACTAAAATAACAGTCACAATCTGCAAAGCCTCACTAATAACAGCGAAAACAACTAAAATAACAGTCACAATCTGCAAAGCCTCACTAATAACAGCGAAAACCACTGAAATAACTGTGGCAATCTGCACAACCTCACTAATAACAGCGAAAACCACTAAAATTACAGTGACAATCTGCAAAGCCTCACTAATAACAGCGAAAACCACTAAAATAACAGTCACAATCTGCAAAGCCTCACTAATAACAGCGAAAACCACTGCAATAACTGTGGCAATCTGCACAACCTCACTAATAACTGCGAAAACCACTAAAATTACAGTGACAATCTGCACAACCTCACTAATAACAGCGAAAACCACTAAAATAACTGTGGCAATCTGCACAACCTCACTAATAACAGCGAAAACCACTATAATTACAGTGACAATCTGCACAACCTCATTAAAAACAGCGAAAACCACTAAAATAACAGTCACAATCTGCAAAGCCTCACTAATAACAGCGAAAACCACTGAAATAACTGTGGCAATCTGCACAACCTCACTAATAACAGCGAAAACCACTATAATTACAGTGACAATCTGCACAACCTCACTAATAACAGCGAAAACCACTAAAATAACAGTCACAATCTGCAAAGCCTCACTAATAACAGCGAAAACCACTATAATTACAGTGACCATCTGCACAACCTCACTAATAACAGCGAAAACCACTAAAATAACAGTCACAATCTGCAAAGCCTCACTAATAACAGCGAAAACCACTAAAATAACAGTCACAATCTGCAAAGCCTCACTAATAACAGCGAAAACCACTGAAATAACTGTGGCAATCTGCACAACCTCACTAATAACAGCGAAAACCACTATAATTACAGTGACAATCTGCACAACCTCACTAATAACAGCGAAAACCACTAAAATAACAGTCACAATCTGCAAAGCCTCACTAATAACAGCGAAAACCACTGAAATAACTGTGGCAATCTGCACAACCTCACTAATAACAGCGAAAACCACTGAAATAACTGTGGCAATCTGCACAACCTCACTAATAACAGCGAAAACCACTAAAATTACAGTGACAATCTGCAAAGCCTCACTAATAACAGCGAAAACCACTGAAATAATTGTGGCAATCTGCACAACCTCACTAATAACGGCGAAAACCACTATAATTACAGTGACAATCTGCACAACCTCACTAATAACAGCGAAAACCACTAAAATAACAGTCACAATCTGCAAAGCCTCACTAATAACAGCGAAAATCACTGAAATAACTGTGGCAATCTGCACAACCTCACTAATAACAGCGAAAACCACTATAATTACAGTGACAATCTGCACAACCTCACTAATAACAGCGAAAACTACTAAAATAACAGTCACAATCTGCAAAGCCTCACTAATAACAGCGAAAACCACTGAAATAACTGTGGCAATCTGCACAACCTCACTAATAACAGCGAAAACCACTATAATTACAGTGACAATCTGCACAACCTCACTAATAACAGCGAAAACCACTAAAATAACAGTCACAATCTGCAAAGCCTCACTAATAACAGCGAAAACCACTGAAATAACTGTGGCAATCTGCACAACCTCACTAATAACAGCGAAAACCACTATAATTACAGTGACAATCTGCACAACCTCACTAATAACAGCGAAAACCACTAAAATAACAGTCACAATCTGCAAAGCCTCACTAATAAAAGCGAAAACCACTAAAATAATCGTGACAATCTGCACAACCTCACTAATAAATGCGAAAACCACTGAAATAACTGTGGCAATCTGCACAACCTCACTAATAACAGCGAAAACCACTAAAATTACAGTGACAATCTGCACAACCTCACTAATAACAGCGAAAACCACTAAAATAACTGTGGAAATCTGCACAACCTCACTAATAACAGCGAAAACCACTATAATTACAGTGACAATCTGCACAACCTCACTAATAACAGCGAAAACCACTAAAATAACAGTCACAATCTGCAAAGCCTCACTAATAACAGCGAAAACCACTGAAATAACTGTGGCAATCTGCACAACCTCACTAATAACAGCGAAAACCACTATAATTACAGTGACAATCTGCACAACCTCACTTATAACAGCGAAAACCACTAAAATAACAGTCACAATCTGCAAAGCCTCACTAATAACAGCGAAAACCACTGAAATAACTGTGGCAATCTGCACAACCTCACTAATCACAGCGAAAACCACTATAATTACAGTGACAATCTGCACAACCTCACTAATAACAGCGAAAACCACTAAAATAACAGTCACAATCTGCAAAGCCTCACTAATAACAGCAAAAACCACTGAAATAACTGTGGCAATCTGCACAACCTCACTAATAACAGCGAAAACCACTAAAAGTACAGTGACAATCTGCAAAGCCTCACTAATAACAGCGAAAACCACTAAAATAACATTCACAATCTGCAAAGCCTCACTAATAACAGCGAAAACCACTGAAATAACTGTGGCAATCTGCACAACCTCACTAATAACAGCGAAAACCACTATAATTACAGTGACAATCTGCACAACCTCACTAATAACAGCGAAAACCACTAAAATAACAGTCACAATCTGCAAAGCCTCACTAATAACAGCGAAAACAACTAAAATAACAGTCACAATCTGCAAAGCCTCACTAATAACAGCGAAAACCACTGAAATAACTGTGGCAATCTGCACAACCTCACTAATAACAGCGAAAACCACTAAAATTACAGTGACAATCTGCAAAGCCTCACTAATAACAGCGAAAACCACTAAAATAACAGTCACAATCTGCAAAGCCTCACTAATAACAGCGAAAACCACTGAAATAACTGTGGCAATCTGCACAACCTCACTAATAACTGCGAAAACCACTAAAATTACAGTGACAATCTGCACAACCTCACTAATAACATCGAAAACCACTAAAATAACTTTGGCAATCTGCACAACCTCACTAATAACAGCGAAAACCACTATAATTACAGTGACAATCTGCACAACCTCATTAAAAACAGCGAAAACCACTAAAATAACAGTCACAATCTGCAAAGCCTCACTAATAACAGCGAAAACCACTGAAATAACTGTGGCAATCTGCACAACCTCACTAATAACAGCGAAAACCACTATAATTACAGTGACAATCTGCACAACCTCACTAATAACAGCGAAAACCACTAAAATAACAGTCACAATCTGCAAAGCCTCACTAATAACAGCGAAAACCACTATAATTACAGTGACAATCTGCACAACCTCACTAATAACAGCGAAAACCACTAAAATAACAGTCACAATCTGCAAAGCCTCACTAATAACAGCGAAAACCACTAAAATAACAGTCACAATCTGCAAAGCCTCACTAATAACAGCGAAAACCACTGAAATAACTGTGGCAATCTGCACAACCTCACTAATAACAGCGAAAACCACTATAATTACAGTGACAATCTGCACAACCTCACTAATAACAGCGAAAACCACTAAAATAACAGTCACAATCTGCACAACCTCACTAATAACAGCGAAAACCACTAAAATAACAGTCACAATCTGCAAAGCCTCACTAATAACAGCGAAAATCACTGAAATAACTGTGGCAATCTGCACAACCTCACTAATAACAGCGAAAACCACTATAATTACAGTGACAATCTGCACAACCTCACTAATAACAGCGAAAACTACTAAAATAACAGTCACAATCTGCAAAGCCTCACTAATAACAGCGAAAACCACTGAAATAACTGTGGCAATCTGCACAACCTCACTAATAACAGCGAAAACCACTATAATTACAGTGACAATCTGCACAACCTCACTAATAACAGCGAAAACCGCTAAAATAACAGTCACAATCTGCAAAGCCTCACTAATAACAGCGAAAACCACTAAAATAACAGTCACAATCTGCAAAGCCTCACTAATAACAGCGAAAACCACTGAAATAACTGTGGCAATCTGCACAACCTCACTAATAACAGCGAAAACCACTATAATTACAGTGACAATCTGCACAACCTCACTAATAACAGCGAAAACCACTAAAATAACAGTCACAATCTGCAAAGCCTCACTAATAACAGCGAAAACCACTGAAATAACTGTGGCAATCTGCACAACCTCACTAATAACAGCGAAAACCACTGAAATAACTGTGGCAATCTGCACAACCTCACTAATAACAGCGAAAACCACTAAAATTACAGTGACAATCTGCAAAGCCTCACTAATAAGAGCGAAAACCACTGAAATAACTGTGGCAATCTGCACAACCTCACTAATAACAGCGAAAACCACTATAATTACAGTGACAATCTGCACAACCTCACTAATAACAGCGAAAACCACTAAAATAACAGTCACAATCTGCAAAGCCTCACTAATAACAGCGAAAATCACTGAAATAACTGTGGCAATCTGCACAACCTCACTAATAACAGCGAAAACCACTATAATTACAGTGACAATCTGCACAACCTCACTAATAACAGCGAAAACTACTAAAATAACAGTCACAATCTGCAAAGCCTCACTAATAACAGCGAAAACCACTGAAATAACTGTGGCAATCTGCACAACCTCACTAATAACAGCGAAAACCACTATAATTACAGTGACAATCTGCACAACCTCACTAATAACAGCGAAAACCACTAAAATAACAGTCACAATCTGCAAAGCCTCACTAATAACAGCGAAAACCACTGAAATAACTGTGGCAATCTGCACAACCTCACTAATAACAGCGAAAACCACTAAAATTACAGTGACAATCTGCAAAGCCTCACTAATAACAGCGAAAACCACTAAAACAACAGTCACAATCAGCAAAGCCTCACTAATGACAGCGAAAACCACTGAAATAACTGTGGCAATCTGCACAACCTCACTAATAACAGCGAAAACCACTATAATTAAAGTGACAATCTGCACAACCTCACTAATAACAGCGAAAACCACTAAAATAACAGTCACAATCTGCAAAGCCTCACTAATAACAGCGAAAACCACTGAAATAACTATGGCAATCTGCACAACCTCACTAATAACAGCGAAAACCACTATAATTACAGTGACAATCTGCACAACCTCACTAATAACAGCGAAAACCACTAAAATAACAGTCACAATCTGCAAAGCCTCACTAATAACAGCGAAAACCACTGAAATAACTGTGGCAATCTGCACAACCTCACTAATAACAGCGAAAACCACTGAAATAACTGTGGCAATCTGCACAACCTCACTAATAACAGCGAAAACCACTAAAATTACAGTGACAATCTGCAAAGCCTCACTAATAACAGCGAAAACCACTGAAATAACTGTGGCAATCTGCACAACCTCACTAATAACAGCGAAAACCACTATAATTACAGTGACAATCTGCACAACCTCACTAATAACAGCGAAAACCACTAAAATAGCAGTCACAATCTGCAAAGCCTCACTAATAACAGCGAAAATCACTGAAATAACTGTGGCAATCTGCACAACCTCACTAATAACAGCGAAAACCACTATAATTACAGTGAAAATCTGCACAACCTCACTAATAACAGCGAAAACCACTAAAATAACAGTCACAATCTGCAAAGCCTCACTAATAACAGCGAAAACCACTGAAATAACTGTGGCAATCTGCACAACCTCACTAATAACAGCGAAAACCACTATAATTACAGTGACAATCTGCACAACCTCACTAATAACAGCGAAAACCACTAAAATAACAGTCACAATCTGTAAAGCCTCACTAATAACAGCGAAAACCACTAAAATAACTGTGACAATCTGCAAAACTTCACTAATAACAGCGAAAACCACTGAAATAACTGTGGCAATCTGCACAACCTCACTAATAACAGCGAAAACCACTAAAATAACAGTCACAATCTGCAAAGCCTCACTAATAACGGCGAAAACCACTGAAATAACTGTGGCAATCTGCACAACCTCACTAATAACAGCGAAAACCACTGAAATATCTGTGGCAATCTGCACAACCTCACTAATAACAGCGAAAACCACTATAATTACAGTGACAATCTGCACAACCTCACTAATAACAGCGAAAACCACTAAAATAACAGTCACAATCTGCAAAGCCTCACTAATAACAGCGAAAACCACTGAAATAACTGTGGCAATCTGCACAACCTCACTAATAACAGCGAAAACCACTAAAATTACAGTGACAATCTGCAAAGTTTCACTAATAAAGGCGAAAACCACTGAAATAACTGTGGCAATCTGCACAACCTCACTAATAACAGCGAAAACCACTATAATTACAGTGACAATCTGCACAACCTCACTAATAACAGCGGAAACTACTAAAATAACAGTCACAATCTGCAAAGCCTCACTAATAACAGCGAAAACCACTGAAATAACTGTGGCAATCTGCACAACCTCACTAATAACAGCGAAAACCACTATAATTACAGTGACAATCTGCACAACCTCACTAATAACAGCGAAAACCACTAAAATAACAGTCACAATCTGCAAAGCCTCACTAATAACAGCGAAAACCACTGAAATAACTGTGGCAATCTGCACAACCTCACTAATAACAGCGAAAACCACTAAAATTACAGTGACAATCTGCAAAGCCTCACTAATAACAGCGAAAACCACTAAAACAACAGTCACAATCTGCAAAGCCTCACTAATGACAGCGAAAACCACTGAAATAACTGTGGCAATCTGCACAACCTCACTAATAACAGCGAAAACCACTATAATTACAGTGACAATCTGCACAACCTCACTAATAACAGCGAAAACCACTAAAATAACAGTCACAATCTGCAAAGCCTCACTAATAACAGCGAAAACCACTGAAATAACTGTGGCAATCTGCACAACCTCACTAGTAACAGCGAAAACCACTGAAATAACTGTGGCAATCTGCACAATCTCACTAATAACAGCGAAAACCACTAAAATTACAGTGACAATCTGCAAAGCCTCACTAATAACAGCGAAAACCACTGAAATAACTGTGGCAATCTGCACAACCTCACTAATAACAGCGAAAACCACTATAATTACAGTGACAATCTGCACAACCTCACTAATAACAGCGAAAACCACTAAAATAACAGTCACAATCTGCAAAGCCTCACTAATAACAGCGAAAATCACTGAAATAACTGTGGCAATCTGCACAACCTCAGTAATAACAGCGAAAACCACTATAATTACAGTGACAATCTGCACAACCTCACTAATAACAGCGAAAACCACTAAAATAACAGTCACAATCTGCAAAGCCTCACTAATAACAGCGAAAACCACTGAAATAACTGTGGCAATCTGCACAACCTCACTAATAACAGCGAAAACCACTATAATTACAGTGACAATCTGCACAACCTCACTAATAACAGCGAAAACCACTAAAATAACAGTCACAATCTGCAAAGCCTCACTAATAACAGCGAAAACCACTAAAATAACTGTGACAATCTGCAAAACCTCACTAATAACAGCGAAAACCACTGAAATAACTGTAGCAATCTGCACAACCTCACTAATAACAGCGAAAACCACTAAAATTACAGTGACAATCTGCACAACCTCACTAATAACAGCGAAAACCACTAAAATAACTGTGGCAATCTGCACAACCTCACTAATAACAGCGAAAACCACTATAATTACAGTGACAATCTGCACAACCTCACTAATAACAGCGAAAACCACTAAAATTACAGTGACAATCTGCAAAGCCTCACTAATAACAGCGAAAACCACTAAAATAACAGTCACAATCTGCAAAGCCTCACTAATAACAGCGAAAACCACTAAAATAACTGTGACAATCTGCACAACCTCACTAATAACAGCGAAAACCACTGAAATAACTGTGGCAATCTGCACAACCTCACTAATAACAGCGAAAACCACTAAAATTACAGTGACAATCTGCAAAGCCTCACTAATAACAGCGAAAACCACTAAAATAACTGTGGCAATCTGCACAACCTCACTAATAACAGCGAAAACCACTATAATTACAGTGACAATCTGCACAACTTCACTAATAACAGCGAAAACCACTAAAATAACAGTCACAATTTGCAAAGCCTCACTAATAACAGCGAAAACCACTAAAATAACAGTCACAATCTGCAAAGCCTCACTAATAACAGGGAAAACCACTGAAATAACTGTGGCAATCTGCACAACCTCACTAATAACAGCGAAAACCACTAAAATTACAGTGACAATCTGCACAACCTCACTAATAACAGCGAAAACCACTATAATTACAGTGACAATCTGCACAACCTCACTAATAACAGCGAAAACCACTAAAATAACAGTCACAATCTGCACAACCTCACTAATAACAGCGAAAACCACTGAAATAACTGTGGCAATCTGCACAACCTCACTAATAACAGCGAAAACCACTAAAATTACAGTGACAATCTGCACAACCTCACTAATAACAGCGAAAACCACTAAAATAACTGTGGCAATCTGCACAACCTCACTAATAACAGCGAAAACCACTATAATTACAGTGACAATCTGCACAACCTCACTAATAACAGCGAAAACCACTAAAATAACTGTGGCAATCTGCACAACCTCACTAATAACAGCGAAAACCACTATAATTACAGTGACAATCTGCACAACCTCACTAATAACAGCGAAAACCACTGAAATAACTGTGGCAATCTGCACAACCTCACTAATAACAGCGAAAACCACTAAAATTACAGTGACAATCTGCAAAGCCTCACTAATAACAGCGAAAACCACTAAAATAACAGTCACAATCTGCAAAGCCTCACTAATAACAGCGAAAACCACTGAAATAACCGTGGCAATCTGCACAACCTCACTAATAACAGCGAAAACCACTAAAATTACAGTGACAATCTGCAAAGCCTCACTAATAACAGCGAAAACCACTAAAATAACAGTCACAATCTGCAAAGCCTCACTAATAACAGCGAAAACCACTGAAATAACTGTGGCAATCTGCACAACCTCACTAATAACAGCGAAAACCACTGAAATAACTGTAGCAATCTGCACAACCTCACTAATAACAGCGAAAACGACTATAATTACAGTGACAATCTGCACAACCTCACTAATAACAGCGAAAACCACTAAAGTAACAGTCACAATCTGCAAAGCCTCACTAATAACAGCGAAAACCACTGAAATAACTGTGGCAATCTGCACAACCTCACTAATAACAGCGAAAACCACTGAAATAACTGTGACAATCTGCACAACCTCACTAATAACAGCGAAAACCACTATAATTACAGTGACAATCTGCACAACCTCACTTATAACAGCGAAAACCACTAAAATAACAGTCACAATCTGCAAAGCCTCACTAATAACAGCGAAAACCACTGAAATAACTGTGGCAATCTGCACAACCTCACTAATAACAGCGAAAACCACTGAAATAACTGTGGGAATCTGCACAACCTCACTAATAACAGCGAAAACCACTATAATTACAGTGACAATCTGCACAACCTCACTAATAACAGCGAAAACCACTAAAATAACAGTCACAATCTGCAAAGCCTCACTAATAACAGCGAAAACCACTGAAATAACTGTGGCAATCTGCACAACCTCACTAATAACAGCGAAAACCACTGAAATAACTGTGGCAATCTGCACAACCTCACTAATAACAGCGAAAACCACTAAAATTACAGTGACAATCTGCAAAGCCTCACTAATAACAGCGAAAACCACTAAAATTACAGTGACAATCTGCAAAGCCTCACTAATAACAGCGAAAACGACTAAAATAACAGTCACAATCTGCAAAGCCTCACTAATAACAGCGAAAACCACTGAAATAACTGTGGCAATCTGCACAACCTCACTAATAACAGCGAAAACCATTATAATTACAGTGACAATCTGCACAACCTCACTAATAACAGCGAAAACCACTAAAATAACAGTCACAATCTGCAAAGCCTCACTAATAACAGCGAAAACCACTAAAATAACAGTCACAATCTGCAAAGCCTCACTAATAACAGCGAAAACCACTGAATAAACTGTGGCAATCTGCACAACCTCACTAATAACAGCGAAAACCACTAAAATTACAGTGACAATCTGCAAAGCCTCACTAATAACAGCGAAAACCACTAAAATAACAGTCACAATCTGCAAAGCCTCACTAATAACAGCGAAAACCACTGAAATAACTGTGGCAATCTGCACAGCCTCACTAATAACAGCGAAAACCACTGAAATAACTGTGGCAATCTGCACAACCTCACTAATAACAGCGAAAACCACTTAAATAACAGTCACAATCTGCAAAGCCTCACTAATAACAGCGAAAACCACTGAAATAACTGTGGCAATCTGCACAACCTCACTAATAACAGCGAAAACCACTGAAATAACTGTGGCAATCTGCACAACCTCACTAATAACAGCGAAAACCACTAAAATTACAGTGACAATCTGCACAACCTCACTAATAACAGCGAAAACCACTAAAATTACAGTGACAATCTGCACAACCTCACTAATAACAGCGAAAACCACTAAAATAACTGTGGCAATCTGCACAACCTCACTAATAACAGCGAAAACCACTATAATTACAGTGACAATCTGCACAACCTCACTAATAACAGCGAAAACCACTAAAATAACAGTCACAATCTGCAAAGCCTCACTAATAACAGCGAAAACCACTAAAATAACAGTCACAATCTGCAAAGCCTCACTAATAACAGCGAAAACCACTGAAATAACTGTGGAAATCTGCACAACCTCACTAATAACAGCGAAAACCACTATAATTACAGTGACAATCTGCACAACCTCACTAATAACAGCGAAAACCACTAAAATAACAGTCAAAATCTGCAAAGCCTCACTAATAACAGCGAAAACCACTAAAATAACAGTCACAAACTGCAAAGCCTCACTAATAACAGCGAAAACCACTGAAATAACTGTGGCAATCTGCACAACCTCACTAATAACAGCGAAAACCACTGAAATAACTGTGGCAATCTGCACAACCTCACTAATAACAGCGAAAACCACTATAATTACAGTGACAATCTGCACAACCTCACTAATAACAGCGAAAACCACTAAAATAACAGTCACAATTTGCAAAGCCTCACTAATAACAGCGAAAACCACTGAAATAACTGTGGCAATCTGCACAACCTCACTAATAACAGCGAAAAACACTGAAATAACTGTGGCAATCTGCACAACCTCACTAATAACAGCGAAAACCACTAAAATAACAGTCACAATCTGCAAAGCCTCACTAATAACAGCGAAAACCACTGAAATAACTGTGGCAATCTGCACAACCTCACTAATAACAGCGAAAACCACTATAATTACAGTGACAATCTGCACAACCTCACTAATAACAGCGAAAACCACTAAAATAACAGTCACAATCTGCAAAGCCTCACTAATAACAGCGAAAACCACTAAAATAACAGTCACAATCTGCAAAGCCTCACTAATAACAGCGAAAACCACTGAAATAACTGTGGCAATCTGCACAACCTCACTAATAACAGCGAAAACCACTATAATTACAGTGACAATCTGCACAACCTCACTAATAACAGCGAAAACCACTAAAATAACAGTCACAATCTGCAAAGCCTCACTAATAACAGCGAAAACCACTAAAATAACAGTCACAATCTGCAAAGCCTCACTAATAACAGCGAAAACCACTGAAATAACTGTGGCAATCTGCACAACCTCACTAATAACAGCGAAAACCACTAAAATTACAGTGACAATCTGCAAAGCCTCACTAATAACAGCGAAAACCACTGAAATAACTGTGGCAATCTGCACAACCTCACTAATAACAGCGAAAACCACTATAATTACAGTGACAATCTGCACAACCTCACTAATAACAGCGAAAACCACTAAAATAACAGTCGCAATCTGCAAAGCCTCACTAATAACAGCGAAAACCACTGAAATAACTGTGGCAATCTGCACAACCTCCCTAATAACAGCGAAAACCACTATAATTACAGTGACAATCTGCACAACCTCACTAATAACAGCGAGAACCACTAAAATAACAGTCACAATCTGCAAAGCCTCACTAATAACAGCGAAAACCACTGAAATAACTGTGGCAATCTGCACAACCTCACTAATAACAGCGAAAACCACTATAATTACAGTGACAATCTGCACAACCTCACTAATAACAGCGGAAACCACTAAAATAACAGTCACAATCTGCAAAGCCTCACTAATAACAGCGAAAACCACTAAAATAACAGTCACAATCTGCAAAGCCTCACTAATAACAGCGAAAACCTTTGAAATAACTGTGGCAATCTGCACAACCTCACTAATAACAGCGAAAACCACTATAATTACAGTGACAATCTGCACAACCTCACTAATAACAGCGAAAACCACTAAAATTACAGTGACAATCTGCAAAGCCTCACTAATACCAGCGAAAACCACTGAAATAACTGTGACAATCTGCACAACCTCACTAATAACAGCGAAAACCACTAAAATAACAGTCACAATCTGCAAAGCCTCACTAATAACAGCGAAAACCACTGAAATAACTGTGGCAATCTGCACAACCTCACTAATAACAGCGAAAACCACTGAAATAACTGTGGCAATCTGCACAACCTCACTAATAACAGCGAAAACCACTAAAATTACAGTGACAATCTGCAAAGCCTCACTAATAACAGCGAAAACCACTAAAATAACAGTCACAATCTGCAAAGCCTCACTAATAACAGCGAAAACCACTGAAATAACTGTGGCAATCTGCACAACCTCACTAATAACAGCGAAAACCACTAAAATTACAGTGACAATCTGCAAAGCCTCACTAATAACAGCGAAAACCACTAAAATAACAGTCACAATCTGCAAAGCCTCACCAATAACAGCGAAAACCACTAAAATAACTGTGACAATCTGTACAACCTCACTAATAACAGCGAAAACCACTGAAATAACTGTGGCAATCTGCACAACCTCACTAATAACAGCGAGAACCACTAAAATTACAGTGACAATCTGCAAAGCCTCACTAATAACAGCGAAAACCACTAAAATAACAGTCACAATCTGCAAAGCCTCACTAATAACAGCGAAAACCACTGAAATAACTGTGGCCATCTGCACAACCTCACTAATAACAGCGAAAACCACTAAAATTACAGTGAAAATCTGCAAAGCCTCACTAATAACAGCGAAAACCACTAAAATAACAGTCACAATCTGCAAAGCCTCACTAATAACAGCGAAAACCACTGAAATAACTGTGGCAATCTGCACAACCTCACTAATAACAGCGAAAACCACTATAATTACAGTGACAATCTGCGCAACCTCACTAATAACAGCGAAAACCACTAAAATAGCAGTCACAATCTGCAAAGCCTCACTAATAACAGCGAAAACCACTAAAATAACAGTCACAATCTGCAAAGCCTCACTAATAACAGCGAAAACCACTGAAATAACTGTGGCAATCTGCACAACCTCACTAATAACAGCAAAAACCACTATAATTACAGTGACAATCTGCACAACCTCACTAATAACAGCGAAAACCACTAAAATAACAGTCACAATCTGCAAAGCCTCACTAATAACAGCGAAAACCACTGAAATAACTGTGGCAATCTGCACAACCTCACTAATAACAGCGAAAACCACTATAATTACAGTGACAATCTGCACAACCTCACTAATAACAGCGAAAACCACTAAAATAACAGTCACAATCTGCAAAGCCTCACTAATAACAGCGAAAACCACTAAAATAACAGTCACAATCTGCAAAGCCTCACTAATAACAGCGAAAACCACTGAAATAACTGTGGCAATCTGCACAACCTCACTAATAACAGCGAAAACCACTATAATTACAGTGACAATCTGCACAGCCTCACTAATAACAGCGAATACCACTAAAATAACAGTCACAATCTGCAAAGCCTCACTAATAACAGCGAAAACCACTAAAATAACAGTCACAATCTGCAAAGCCTCACTAATAACAGCGAAAACCACTGAAATAACTGTGGCAATCTGCACAACCTCACTAATAACAGCGAAAACCACTAAAATTACAGTGACAATCTGCAAAGCCTCACTAATAACACCGAAAACCACTGAAATAACTGTGGCAATCTGCACAACCTCACTAATAACAGCGAATACCACTAAAATAACAGTCACAATCTGCAAAGCCTCACTAATAACAGCGAAAACCACTAAAATAACAGTCACAATCTGCAAAGCCTCACTAATAACAGCGAAAACCACTGAAATAACTGTGGCAATCTGTACAACCTCACTAATAACAGCGAAAACCACTAAAATTACAGTGACAATCTGCAAAGCCGCACTAATAACACCGAAAACCACTGAAATAACTGTGGCAATCTGCGCAACCTCACTAATAACAGCGAAAACCACTATAATTACAGTGACAATCTGCACAACCTCACTAATAACAGCGAAAACCACTAAAATAACAGTCACAATCTGCAAAGCCTCACTAATAATAGCGAAAACCACTGAAATAACTGTGGCAATCTGCACAACCTCACTAATAACAGCGAAAACCACTGAAATAACTGTGGCAATCTGCACAACCTCACTAATAACAGCGAAAACCACTAAAATTACAGTGACAATCTGCAAAGCCTCACTAATAACAGCGAAAACCACTGAAATAACTGTGGCAATCTGCACAACCTCACTAATAACAGCGAAAACCACTATAATTACAGTGACAATCTGCACAACCTCACTAATAACAGCGAAAACCACTAAAATAACAGTCACAATCTGCAAAGCCTCACTAATAACAGCGAAAACCACTGAAATAACTGTGGCAATCTGCACAACCTCACTAATAACAGCGAAAACCACTGAAATAACTGTGGCAATCTGCACAACCTCACTGATAACAGCGAAAACCACTAAAATTACAGTGACAATCTGCAAAGCCTCACTAATAACAGCGAAAACCACTAAAATAACAGTCACAATCTGCAAAGCCTCACTAAAAACAGCGAAAACCACTGAAATAACTGTGGCAATCTGCACAACCTCACTAATAACAGCGAAAACCACTAAAATTACAGTGACAATCTGCAAAGCCTCACTAATAACAGCGAAAACCACTAAAATAACAGTCACAATCTGCAAAGCCTCACTAATAACAGCGAAAACCACTGAAATAACTGTGGCAATCTGCACAACCTCACTAATAACAGCGAAAACCACTGAAATAACTGTGGCAATCTGCACAACCTCACTAATAACAGCGAAAACCACTAAAATTACAGTGACAATCTGCAAAGCCTCACTAATAACAGCGAAAACCACTGAAATAACTGTGGCAATCTGCACAACCTCACTAATAACAGCGAAAACCACTATAATTACAGTGACAATCTGCACAACCTCACTAATAACAGCGAAAAACACTAAAATAACAGTCACAATCTGCAAAGCCTCACTAATAACAGCGAAAACCACTGAAATAACTGTGGCAATCTGCACAACCTCACTAATAACAGCGAAAACCACTGAAATAACTGTGGCAATCTGCAAAACCTCACTAATAACAGCGAAAATCACTAAAATTACAGTGACAATCTGCAAAGCCTCACTAATAACAGCGAAAACAACTAAAATAACAGTCACAGTCTGCAAAGCCTCACTAATAACAGCGAAAACCACTGAAATAACTGTGGCAATCTGCACAACCTCACTAATAACAGCGAAAACCACTAAAATTACAGTGACAATCTGAAAGCCTCACTAATAACAGCGAAAACCACTAAAATAACAGTCACAATCTGCAAAGCCTCACTAATAACAGCGAAAACCACTAAAATAACAGTCACAATCTGCAAAGCCTCACTAATAACAGCGAAAACCACTGAAATAACTGTGGCAATCTGCACAACCACACTAATAACAGCGAAAACCACTATAATTACAGTGACAATCTGCACAACCTCACTAATAACAGCGAAAACCACTAAAATAACAGTCACAATCTGCAAAGCCTCACTCATAACAGCGAAAACCACTGAAATAACTGTGGCAATCTGCACAACCTCACTAATAACAGCGAAAACCACTAAAATTACAGTGACAATCTGCAAAGCCTCACTAATAACAGCGAAAACCACTAAAATAACAGTCACAAACTGCAAAGCCTCACTAATAACAGCGAAAACCACTAAAATAACAGTCACAATCTGCAAAGCCTCACTAATAACAGCGAAAACCACTGAAATAACTGTGGCAATCTGCACAACCTCACTAATAACAGCGAAAACCACTAAAATAACAGTCACAATCTGCACAACCTCACTAATAACAGCGAAAACCACTGAATTAACTGTGGCAATCTGCACAACCTCACTAATAACAGCGAAAACCACTATAATTACAGTGACAATCTGCAAAGCCTCACTAATAACAGCGAAAACCACTAAAATAACAGTCACAATCTGCAAAGCCTAACTAATAACAGCGAAAACCACTAAAATAACTGTGACAATCTGCACAACCTCACTAATAACAGCGAAAACCACTGAAATAACTGTGGCAATCTGCACAACCTCACTAATAACAGCGAAAACCACTGAAATAACTGTGGCAATCTGCACAACCTCACTAATAACAGCGAAAACCACTAAAATTACAGTGACAATCTGCAAAGCCTCACTAATAACAGCGAAAACCACTAAAATAACAGTCACAATCTGCAAAGCCTCACTAATAACAGCGAAAACCACTAAAATAACAGTCACAATCTGCAAAGCCTCACTAATAACAAAGAAAACCACTGAAATAACTGTGGCAATCTGCACAACCTCACTAATAACAGCGAAAACCACTATAATTACAGTGACAATCTGCACAACCTCACTAATAACAGCGAAAACCACTAAAATAACAGTCACAATCTGCAAAGCCTCACTAATAACAGCGAAAACCACTGAAATAACTGTGGCAATCTGCACAACCTCACTAATAACAGCGAAAACCACTAAAATAACAGTCACAATCTGCACAACCTCACTAATAACAGCGAAAACCACTGAAATAACTGTGGCAATCTGCCCAACCTCACTAATAACAGCGAAAACCACTAAAATTACAGTGACAATCTGCATAGCCTCACTAATAACAGCGAAAACCACTAAAATAACAGTCACAAACTGCAAAGCCTCACTAATAACTGCGAAAACCACTAAAATAACAGTCACAATCTGCAAAGCCTCACTGATAACAGCGAAAACCACTAAAATAACTGTGACAATCTGCACAACCTCACTAATAACAGCGAAAACCACTGAAATAACTGTGGCAATCTGCACAACCTCACTAATAACAGCGAAAACCACTAAAATTACAGTGACAATCTGCAAAGCCTCACTAATAACAGCGAAAACCACTAAAATAACAGTCACAATCTGCAAAGCCTCACTAATAACAGCGAAAACCACTGAAATAACTGAGGCAATCTGCACAACCTGACTAATAACAACGAAAACCACTAAAATTACAGTGAAAATCTGCAAAGCCTCACTAATAACAGCGAAAACCACTAAAATAACAGTCACAATCTGCAAAGCCTCACTAATAACAGCGAAAACCACTGAAATAACTGTGGCAATCTGCACAACCTCACTAATAACAGCGAAAACCACTATAATTACAGTGACAATCTGCACAACCTCACTAATAACAGCGAAAACCACTAAAATAACAGTCACAATCTGCAAAGCCTCACTAATAACAGCGAAAACCACTGAAATAACTGTGGCAATCTGCACAACCTCACTAATAACAGCGAAAACCACTGAAATAACTGTGGCAATCTGCACAACCTCACTAATAACAGCGAAAACCACTAAAATTACAGTGACAATCTGCAAAGCCTCACTAATAACAGCGAAAACCACTAAAATTACAGTGACAATCTGCAAAGCCTCACTAATAACAGCGAAAACCACTAAAATAACAGTCACAATCTGCAAAGCCTCACTAATAACAGCGAAAACCACTGAAATAACTGTGGCAATCTGCACAACCTCACTAATAACTGCGAAAACCACTAAAATTACAGTGACAATCTGCAAAGCCTCACTAATAACAGCGAAAACCACTAAAATAACAGTCACAATCTGCATAGCCTCACTAATAACAGCGAAAACCACTGAAATAACTGTGGCAATCTGCACAACCTCACTAATAACAGCGAAAACCATTATAATTACAGTGGCAATCTGCACAACCTCACTAATAACAGCGAAAACCACTAAAATAACAGTCACAATCTGCAAAGCCTCACTAATAACAGCGAAAACCACTGAAATAACTGTGGCAATCTGCACAACCTCACTAATAACAGCGAAAACCACTAAAATTACAGTGACAATCTGCAAAGCCTCACTAATAACAGCGAAAACCACTAAAATAACAGTCACAATCTGCAAAGCCTCACTAATAACAGCGAAAACCACTAAAGTAACAGTCACAATCTGCAAAGCCTCACTGATAACAGCGAAAACCACTAAAATAACTGTGACAATCTGCACAACCTCACTAATAACAGCGAAAACCACTGAAATAACTGTGGCAATCTGCACAACCTCACTAATAACAGCGAAAACCACTAAAATGACAGTGACAATCTGCAAAGCCTCACTAATAACAGCGAAAACCACTAAAATAACAGTCACAATCTGCAAAGCCTCACTAATAACAGCGAAAACCACTGAAATAACTGTGGCAATCTGCACAACCTCACTAATAACAGCGAAAACCACTAAAATTACAGTGAAAATCTGCAAAGCCTCACTAATAACAGCGGAAACCACTAAAATAACAGTCACAATCTGCAAAGCCTCACTAATAACAGCGAAAACCACTGAAATAACTGTGGCAATCTGCACAACCTCACTAATAACAGCGAAAACCACTATAATTACAGTGACAATCTGCACAACCTCACTAATAACAGCGAAAACCACTAAAATAACAGTCACAATCTGCAAAGCCTCACTAATAACAGCGAAAACCACTAAAATAACAGTCACAATCTGCAAAGCCTCACTAATAACATCGAAAACCACTGAAATAACTGTGGCAATCTGCACAACCTCACTAATAACAGCGAAAACCACTATAATTACAGTGACAATCTGCACAACCTCACTAATAACAGCGAAAACCACTAAAATAACAGTCACAATCTGCAAAGCCTCACTAATAACAGCGAAAACCACTGAAATAACTGTGGCAATCTGCACAACCTCACTAATAACAGCGAAAACCACTATAATTACAGTGACAATCTGCACAACCTCACTAATAACAGCGAAAACCACTAAAATAACAGGCACAATCTGCAAAGCCTCACTAAAAACAGCGAAAACCACTAAAATAACAGTCACAATCTGCAAAGCCTCATTAATAACAGCGAAAACCACTGAAATAACTGTGGCAATCTGCACAACCTCACTAATAACAGCGAAAACCACTAAAATTACAGTGACAATCTGCAAAGCCTCACTAATAACAGCGAAAACCACTGAAATAACTGTGGCAATCTGCACAACCTCACTAATAACAGCGAAAACCACTAAAATTACAGTGACAATCTGCAAAGCCTCACTAATAACAGCGAAAACCATTAAAATAACAGTCACAATCTGCAAAGCCTCACTAATAACAGCGAAAACCACTGAAATAACTGTGGCAATCTGCACAACCTCACTAATAACAGCGAAAACCATTATAATTACAGTGACAATCTGCACAACCTCACTAATAACAGCGAAAACCACTAAAATAACAGTCACAATCTGCAAAGCCTCACTAATAACAGCGAAAACCACTGAAATAACTGTGGCAATCTGCACAACCTCACTAATAACAGCGAAAACCACTAAAATAACAGTCACAATCTGCAAAGCCTCACTAATAACAGCGAAAACCACTGAAATAACTGTGGCAATCTGCACAACCTCACTAATAACAGCGAAAACCACTGAAATAACTGTGGCAATCTGCACAACCTCACTAATAACAGCGAAAACCACTAAAATTACAGTGACAATCTGCAAAGCCTCACTAATAACAGCGAAAACCACTGAAATAACTGGCAATCTGCACAACCTCACTAATAACAGCGAAAACCACTATAATTACAGTGACAATCTGCACAACCTCACTAATAACAGCGAAAACCACTAAAATAACAGTCACAATCTGCAAAGCCTCACTAATAACAGCGAAAACCACTGAAATAACTGTGGCAATCTGCACAACCTCACTAATAACAGCGAAAACCACTATAATTACAGTGACAATCTGCACAACCTCACTAATAACAGCGAAAACCACTAAAAAAACAGTCACAATCTGCAAAGCCTCACTAATAACAGCGAAAACCACTGAAATAACTATGGCAATCTGCACAACCTCACTAATAACAGCGAAAACCACTAAAATTACAGTGACAATCTGCAAAGCCTCACTAATAACAGCGAAAACCACTAAAATAACAGTCACAAACTGCAAAGCCTCACTAATAACAGCGAAAACCACTAAAATAACAGTCACAATCTGCAAAGCCTCACTAATAACAGCGAAAACCACTAAAATAACTGTGGCAATCTGCACAACCTCACTAATAACAGCGAAAACCACTAAAATAACAGTCACAATCTGCACAACCTCACTAATAACAGCGAAAACCACTGAAATAACTGTGGCAATCTGCACAACCTCACTAATAACAGCGAAAACCACTATAATTACAGTGACAATCTGCAAAGCCTCACTAATAACAGCGAAAACCACTAAAATAACAGTCACAATCTGCAAAGCCTCCCTAATAACAGCGAAAACCACTAAAATAACTGTGACAATCTGCACAACCTCACTATTAACAGCGAAAACCACTGAAATAACTGTGGCAATCTCCACAACCTCACTAATAACAGCGAAAACCACTAAAATTACAGTGACAATCTGCACAACCTCACTAATAACAGCGAAAACCACTAAAATAACTGTGGCAATCTGCACAACCTCACTTATAACAGCGAAAACCACTATAATTACAGTGACAATCTGCACAACCTCACTAATAACAGCGAAAACCACTAAAATTACAGTGACAATCTGCAAAGCCTCACTAATAACAGCGAAAACCACTAAAATAACAGTCACAATCTGCAAAGCCTCACTTATAACAGCGAAAACCACTGAAATAACTCTGGCAATCTGCACAACCTCACTAATAACAGCGAAAACCAATGAAATAACTGTGGCAATCTGCACAACCTCACTAATAACAGCGAAAACCACTAAAATTACAGTGACATTCTGCAAAGCCTCACTAATAACAGCGAAAACCACTGAAATAACTGTGGCAATCTGCACAACCTCACTAATAACAGCGAAAACCACTATAATTACAGTGACAATCTGCACAACCTCACTAATAACAGCGAAAACCACTAAAATAACAGTCACAATCTGCAAAGCCTCACTAATAACAGCGAAAACCACTGAAATAACTGTGGCAATCTGCACAACCTCACTAATAACAGCGAAAACCACTATAATTACAGTAACAATCTGCACAACCTCACTAATAACAGCGAAAACCACTGAAATAACTGTGGCAATCTGCAAAGCCTCACTAATAACAGCGAAAACCACTGAAATAACTGTGGCAATCTGCACAACCTCTCTAATAACAGCGAAAACCACTAAAATTACAGTGACAATCTGCAAAGCCTCAATAATAACAGCGAAAACCACTAAAATAACAGTCACAATCTGCAAAGCCTCACTAATAACAGCGAAAACCACTGAAATAACTGTGGCAATCTGCACAACCTCACTAATAACAGCAAAAACCACTATAATTACAGTGACAATCTGCACAACCTCACTAATAACAGCGAAAACCACTAAAATAACTGTGGCAATCTGCAAAGCCTCACTAATAACAGCGAAAACCACTAAAATAACAGTCACAATCTGCAAAGCCTCACTAATAACAGCGAAAACAACTGAAATAACTGTGGCAATCTGCACAACCTCACTAATAACAGCGAAAACCACTGAAATAACTGTGGCAATCTGCACAACCTCACTAATAACAGCGAAAACCACTAAAATTACAGTGACAATCTGCAAAGCCTCACTAATAACAGCGAAAACCACTGAAATAACTGTGGCAATCTGCACAACCTCACTAACAACAGCGAAAACCACTAAAATTACAGTGACAATCTGCAAAGCCTCACTAATAACAGCGAAAACCACTAAAATAACAGTCACAATCTGCAAAGCCTCACTAATAACAGCGAAAACCACTGAAATAACTGTGGCAATCTGCACAACCTCACTAATAACAGCGAAAACCACTAAAATTTCAGTGACAATCTGCAAAGCCTCACTAATAACAGCGAAAACCACTAAAATAACAGTCACAATCTGCAAAGCCTCACTAATAACAGCGAAAACAACTGAAATAACTGTGGCAATCTGCACAACCTCACTAATAACAGCGAAAACCACTGAAATAACTGTGGCAGTCTGCACAACCTCACTAATAACGGCGAAAACCACTAAAATTACAGTGACAATCTGCAAAGCCTCACTAATAACAGCGAAAACCACTGAAATAACTGTGGCAATCTGGACAACCTCACTAACAACAGCGAAAACCACTAAAATTACAGTGACAATCTGCAAAGCCTCACTAATAACAGCGAAAACCACTAAAATAACAGTCACAATCTGCAAAGCCTCACTAATAACAGCGAAAACCACTGAAATAACTGTGGCAATCTGCACAACCTCACTAATTACAGCGAAAACCACTAAAATTTCAGTGACAATCTGCAAAGCCTCACTAATAACAGCGGAAGCCACTAAAATAACAGTCACAATCTGCAAAGCCTCACTAATAACAGCGAAAACCACTGAAATAGCTGTGGCAATCTGCACAACCTCACTAATAACAGCGAAAACCACTGAAATAACTGTGGCAATCTGCACAACCTCACTAATAACAGCGAAAACCACTAAAATTACAGTGACAATCTGCAAAGCCTCACTAATAACAGCGAAAGCCACTAAAATAACAGTCACAATCTGCAAAGCCTCACTAATAACAGCGAAAACCACTAAAATTACAGTGACAATCTGCAAAGCCTCACTAATAACAGCGAAAACCACTAAAATAACAGTCACAATCTGCAAAGCCTCACTAATAACAGCGAAAACCACTGAAATAACCGTGGCAATCTGCACAACCTCACTAATAACAGCGAAAACCACTAAAATTACAGTGGCAATCTGCACAACCTCACTAATAACAGCGAAAACCACTAAAATAACTGTGGCAATCTGCACAACCTCACTAATAACAGCGAAAACCACTATAATTGCAGTGACAATCTGCAAAACCTCACTAATAACAGCGAAAACCACTAAAATAACAGTCACATTCTGCAAAGCCTCACTAATAACAGCGAAAACCACTAAAATAACAGTCACAATCTGCAAAGCCTCACTAATAACAGCGAAAACCACTGAAATAACTGTGGCAATCTGCACAACCTCACTTATAACAGCGAAAACCACTATAATTACAGTGACAATCTGCACAACCTCACTAATAACAGCGAAAAACACTAAAATAACAGTCACAATCTGCAAAGCCTCACTAATAACAGCGAAAACCACTAAAATAACAGTCACAATCTGCAAAGCCTCACTAATAACAGCGAAAACCACTGAAATAACTGTGGCAATCTGCACAACCTCACTAATAACAGCGAAAACCACTAAAATTACAGTGACAATCTGCAAAGCCTCACTAATAACAGCGAAAACCACTAAAATAACAGTCACAATCTGCAAAGCCTCACTAATAACAGCGAAAACCACTGAAATAACTGTGGCAATCTGCACAACCTCACTAATAACAGCGAAAACCACTATAATTACAGTGACAATCTGCACAACCTCACTTATAACAGCGAAAACCACTAAAATAACAGTCACAATCTGCAAAGCCTCACTAATAACAGCGAAAACCACTAAAATAACAGTCACAATCTACAAAGCTCCACTAATAACAGCGAAAAACACTGAAATAACTGTGGCAATCTGCACAACCTCACTAATAACAGCGAAAACCACTATAATTACAGTGACAATCTGCACAACCTCACTAATAACAGCGAAAACCACTAAAATAACAGTCACAATCTGCAAAGCCTCATTAATAACAGCGAAAACCACGGAATTAACTGTGGCAATCTGCACAACCTCACTAATAACAGCGAAAACCACTAAAATTACAGTGACAATCTGCAAAGCCTCACTAATAACAGCGAAAACCACTAAAATAACAGTCACAATCTGCAAAGCCTCACTAATAACAGCGAAAACCACTGAAATAACTGTGGCAATCTGCACAACCTCACTAATAACAGCGAAAACCACTAAAATTACAGTGACAATCTGCACAACCTCACTAATAACAGCGAAAACCACTAAAATAACTGTGGCAATCTGCACAACCTCACTAATAACAGCGAAAACCACTATAATTACAGTGACAATCTGCACAACCTCACTAATAACAGCGAAAACCACTAAAATTACAGTGACAATCTGCAAAGCCTCACTAATAACAGCGAAAACCACTGAAATAACTGTGGCAATCTGCACAACCTCACTAATAACAGCGAAAACCACTATAATTACAGTGACAATCTGCACAACCTCACTAATAACAGCGAAAACCACTAAAATAACAGTCACAATCTGCAAAGCCTCACTAATAACAGCGAAAACCACTGAAATAACTGTGGCAATCTGCACAACCTCACTAATAACAGCGAAAACCACTAAAATTACAGTGACAATCTGCAAAGCCTCACTAATAACAGCGAAAACCACTAAAATAACAGTCACAATCTGCAAAGCCTCACTAATAACAGCGAAAACCACTTAAATAACAGTCACAATCTGCAAAGCCTCACTAATAACAGCGAAAACCACTGAAATAACTGTGGCAATCTGCACAACCTCACTAATAACAGCGAAAACCACTATAATTACAGTGACAATCTGCACAACCTCACTAATAACAGCGAAAACCACTAAAATAACAGTCACAATCTGCAAAGCCTAACTAATAACAGCGAAAACCACTAAAATAACAGTCACAATCTGCAAAGCCTCACTAATAACAGCGAAAACCACTGAAATAACTGGGGCAATCTGCACAACCTCACTAATAACAGCGAAAACCACTATAATTACAGTGACAATCTGCACAACCTCACTAATAACAGCGAAGACCACTAAAATAACAGTCACAATCTGCAAAGCCTCACTAATAACAGCGAAAATCACTAAAATAACAGTCACAATCTGCAAAGCCTCACTAATAACAGCGAAAACCACTGAAATAACTGTGGCAATCTGCACAACCTCACTAATAACAGCGAAAACCACTAAAATTACAGTGACAATCTGCAAAGCCTCACTAATAACAGCGAAAACCACTAAAATAACAGTCACAATCTGCAAAGCCTCACTAATAACAGCGAAAACCACTGAAATAACTGTGGCAATCTGCACAACCTCACTAATAACAGCGAAAACCACTATAATTACAGTGACAATCTGCACAACCTCACTAATAACAGCGAAAACCACTAAAATTACAGTGACAATCTGCAAAGCCTCACTAATAACAGCGAAAACCACTGAAATAACTGTGGCAATCTGCACAACCTCACTAATAACAGCGAAAACCACTATAATTACAGTGACAATCTGCACAACCTCACTAATAACAGCGAAAACCACTTAAATAACAGTCACAATCTGCAAAGCCTCACTAATAACAGCGAAAACCACTGAAATAACTGTGGCAATCTGCACAACCTCACTAATAACAGCGAAAACCACTAAAATAACAGACACAATCTGCAAAGCCTCACTAATAACAGCGAAAACCACTAAAATAACTGTGGCAATCTGCAAAGCCTCACTAATAACAGCGAAAACCACTGAAATAACTGTGGCAATCTGCACAACCTCACTAATAACAGCGAAAACCACTAAAATTACAGTGACAATCTGCAAAGCCTCACTAATAACAGCGAAAACCACTAAAATAACAGTCACAATCTGCAAAGCCTCACTAATAACAGCGGAAACCACTGAAATAACTGTGGCAATCTGCACAACCTCACTAATAACAGCGAAAACCACTAAAATTACAGTGACAATCTGCAAAGCCTCACTAATAACAGCGAAAACCACTAAAATAACAGTCACAATCTGCAAAGCCTCACTAATAACAGCGAAAACCACTAAAATAACAGTCACAATCTGCAAAGCCTCACTAATAACAGCGAAAACCACTGAAATAACTGTGGCAATCTGCACAACCTCACTAATAACAGCGAAAACCACTATAATTACAGTGACAATCTGCACAACCTCACTAATAACAGCGAAAACCACTAAAATTACAGTGACAATCTGCAAAGCCTCACTAATAACAGCGAAAACCACTGAAATAACTGTGGCAATCTGCACAACCTCACTAATAACAGCGAAAACCACTATAATTACAGTGACAATCTGCACAACCTCACTAATAACAGCGAAAACCACTTAAATAACAGTCACAATCTGCAAAGCCTCACTAATAACAGCGAAAACCACTGAAATAACTGTGGCAATCTGCACAACCTCACTAATAACAGCGAAAACCACTAAAATTACAGTGACAATCTGCAAAGCCTCACTAATAACAGCGAAAACCACTAAAATAACAGTCACAATCTGCAAAGCCTCACTAATAACAGCGAAAACCACTAAAATAACAGTCACAATCTGCAAAGCCTCACTAATAACAGCGAAAACCACTGAAATAACTGTGACAATCTGCACAACCTCACTAATAACAGCGAAAACCACTATAATTACAGTGACAATCTGCACAACCTCACTAATAACAGCGAAAACCACTAAAATAACAGTCACAATCTGCAAAGCCTCACTAATAACAGCGAAAACCACTAAAATAACTGTGGCAATCTGCAAAGCCTCACTAATAACAGCGAAAACCACTGAAATAACTGTGGCAATCTGCACAACCTCACTAATAACAGCGAAAACCACTAAAATTACAGTGACAATCTGCAAAGCCTCACTAATAACAGCGAAAACCACTAAAATAACAGTCACAATCTGCAAAGCCTCACTAATAACAGCGGAAACCACCGAAATAACTGTGGCAATCTGCACAACCTCACTAATAACAGCGAAAACCACTAAAATTACAGTGACAATCTGCAAAGCCTCACTAATAACAGCGAAAACCACTAAAATAACAGTCACAATCTGCAAAGCCTCACTAATAACAGCGAAAACCACTAAAATAACAGTCACAATCTGCAAAGCCTCACTAATAACAGCGAAAACCACTGAAATAACTGTGGCAATCTGCACAACCTCACTAATAACAGCGAAAACCACTATAATTACAGTGACAATCTGCACAACCTCACTAATAACAGCGAAAACCACTAAAATAACAGTCACAATCTGCAAAGCCTCACTAATAACAGCGAAAACCACTGAAATAACTATGGCAATCTGCACAACCTCACTAATAACAGCGAAAACCACTAAAATTACAGTGACAATCTGTAAAGCCTCACTAATAACAGCGAAAACCACTAAAATAACAGTCACAATCTGCAAAGCCTCACTAATAACAGCGAAAACCACTGAAATAACTGTGGCAATCTGCACAACCTCACTAATAACAGCGAAAACGACTAAAATTACAGTGACAATCTGCACAACCTCACTAATAACAGCGAAAACCACTAAAATAACTGTGGCAATCTGCACAACCTCACTAATAAAAGCGAAAACCACTATAATTACAGTGACAATCTGCACAACCTCACTAATAACAGCGAAAGCCACTAAAATAACAGTCACATTCTGCAAAGCCTCACTAATAACAGCGAAAACCACTAAAATAACAGTCACAATCTGCAAAGCCTCACTAATAACAGCGAAAACCACTGAAATAACTGTGGCAATCTGCACAACCTCACTAATAACAGCGAAAACCACTATAATTACAGTGACAATCTGCACAACCTCACTAATAACAGCGAAAACCACTAAAATAACAGTCACAATCTGCAAAGCCTCACTAATAACAGCGAAAACCACTAAAATAACAGTCACAATCTGCAAAGCCTCACTAATAACAGCGAAAACCACTGAAATAACTGTGGCAATCTGCACAACCTCACTAATAACAGCGAAAACCACTAAAATTACAGTGACAATCTGCAAAGCCTCACTAATAACAGCGAAAACCACTAAAATAACAGTCACAATCTGCAAAGCCACACTAATAACAGCGAAAACCACTGAAATAACTGTGGCAATCTGCACAACCTCACTAATAACAGCGAAAACCACTATAATTACAGTGACAATCTGCACAACCTCACTAATAACAGCGAAAACCACTAAAATTACAGTGACAATCTGCAGAGCCTCACTAATAACAGCGAAAACCACTGAAATAACTGTGGCAATCTGCACAACCTCACTAATAACAGCGAAAACCACTATAATTACAGTGACAATCTGCACAACCTCACTAATAACAGCGAAAACCACTAAAATAACAGTCACAATCTGCAAAGCCTCACTAATAACAGCGAAAACCACTGAAATAACTGTGGCAATCTGCACAACCTCAGTAATAACAGCGAAAACCACTAAAATTACAGTGACAATCTGCAAAGCCTCACTAATAACAGCGAAAACCACTAAAATAACAGTCACAATCTGCAAAGCCTCACTAATAACAGCGAAAACCACTAAATTAACAGTCACAATCTGCAAAGCCTCACTAATAACAGCGAAAACCACTGAAATAACTGTGGCAATCTGCATAACCTCACTAATAACAGCGAGAACCACTATAATTACAGTGACAATCTGCACAACCTCACTAATAACAGCGAAAACCACTAAAATAACAGTTACAATCTGCAAAGCCTCACTAATAACAGCGAAAACCACTAAAATAACAGTCACAATCTGCAAAGCCTCACTAATAACAGCGAAAACCACTGAAAGAACCGTGGCAATCTGCACAACCTCACTAATAACAGCGAAAACCACTATAATTACAGTGACAATCTGCACAACCTCACTAATAACAGCGAAAACCACTAAAATAACAGTCACAATCTGCAAAGCCTCACTAATAACAGCGAAAACCACTAAAATAACAGTCACAATCTGCAAAGCCTCACTAATAACAGCGAAAACCACTGAAATAACTGTGGCAATCTGCACAACCTCACTAATAACAGCGAAAACCACTAAAATTACAGTGACACTCTGCAATGCCTCACTAATAACAGCGAAAACCACTAAAATAACAGTCACAATCTGCAAAGCCTCACTAATAACAGCGAAAACCACTGAAATAACGGTGGCAATCTGCACAACCTCACTAATAACAGCGAAAACCACTATAATTACAGTGACAATCTGCACAACCTCACTAATAACAGCGAAAACCACTAAAATTACAGTGACAATCTGCAAAGCCTCACTAATAACAGCGAAAACCACTGAAATAACTGTGGCAATCTGCACAACCTCACTAATAACAGCGAAAACCACTAACATTACAGTGACAATCTGCACAACCTCACTAATAACAGCGAAAACCACTAAAATAACTGTGGCAATCTGCACAACCTCACTAATAACAGCGAAAACCACTATAATTACAGTGACAATCTGCACAACCTCACTAATAACAGCGAAAACCACTAAAATAACAGTCACAATCTGCAAAGCCTCACTAATAACAGCGAAAACCACTGAAATAACTGTGGCAATCTGCACAACCTCACTAATAACAGCGAAAACCACTATAATTACAGTGACAATCTGCACAACCTCACTAATAACAGCGAAAACCACTAAAATAACAGTCACAATCTGCAAAGCCTCACTAATAACAGCGAAAACCACTGAAATAACTGTGGCAATCTGCACAACCTCACTAATAACAGCGAAAACCACTATAATTACAGTGACAATCTGCACAACCTCACTAATAACAGCGAAAACCACTAAAATAACAGTCACAATCTGCAAAGCCTCACTAATAACAGCGAAAACCACTGAAATAACTGTGGCAATCTGCACAACCTCACTAATAACAGCGAAAACCACTATAATTACAGTGACAATCTGCACAACCTCACTAATAACAGCGAAAACCACTAAAATAACAGTCACAATCTGCAAAGCCTCACTAATAACAGCGAAAACCACTGAAATAACTGTGGCAATCTGCACAACCTCACTAATAACAGCGAAAACCACTATAATTACAGTGACAATCTGCACAACCTCACTAATAACAGCGAAAACCACTAAAATAACAGTTACAATCTGCAAAGCCTCACTAATAACAGCGAAAACCACTGAAATAACTGTGGCAATCTGCACAACCTCACTAATAACAGCGAAAACCACTAAAATTACAGTGACAATCTGCAAAGCCTCACTAATAACAGCGAAAACCACTAAAATAACAGTCACAATCTGCAAAGCCTCACTAATAACAGCGAAAACCACTGAAATAACTGTGGCAATCGGCACAACCTCACTAATAACAGCGAAAACCACTGAAATAACTGTGGCAATCTGCACAACCTCCCTAATAACAGCGAAAACCATTATAATTACAGTGACAATCTGCACAACCTCACTAATAACAGCGAAAACCACTAAAATTACAGTGACAATCTGCAAAGCCTCAATAATAACAGCGAAAACCACTGAAATAACTGTGGCAATCTGCACAACCTCACTAATAACAGCGAAAACCACTATAATTACAGTGACAATCTGCACAACCTCACTAATAACAGCGAAAACCACTAAAATAACAGTCACAATCTGCAAAGCCTCACTAATAACAGCGAAAACCACTGAAATAACTGTGGCAATCTGCATAACCTCACTAATAACAGCGAGAACCACTATAATTACAGTGACAATCTGCACAACCTCACTAATAACAGCGAAAACCACTAAAATAACAGTTACAATCTGCAAAGCCTCACTAATAACAGCGAAAACCACTAAAATAACAGTCACAATCTGCAAAGCCTCACTAATAACAGCGAAAACCACTGAAAGAACCGTGGCAATCTGCACAACCTCACTAATAACAGCGAAAACCACTATAATTACAGTGACAATCTGCACAACCTCACTAATAACAGCGAAAACCACTAAAATAACAGTCACAATCTGCAAAGCCTCACTAATAACAGCGAAAACCACTAAAATAACAGTCACAATCTGCAAAGCCTCACTAATAACAGCGAAAACCACTGAAATAACTGTGGCAATCTGCACAACCTCACTAATAACAGCGAAAACCACTAAAATTACAGTGACACTCTGCAATGCCTCATTAATAACAGCGAAAACCACTAAAATAACAGTCACAATCTGCAAAGCCTCACTAATAACAGCGAAAACCACTGAAATAACGGTGGCAATCTGCACAACCTCACTAATAACAGCGAAAACCACTATAATTACAGTGACAATCTGCACAACCTCACTAATAACAGCGAAAACCACTAAAATTACAGTGACAATCTGCAAAGCCTCACTAATAACAGCGAAAACCACTGAAATAACTGTGGCAATCTGCACAACCTCACTAATAACAGCGAAAACCACTAACATTACAGTGACAATCTGCACAACCTCACTAATAACAGCGAAAACCACTAAAATAACTGTGGCAATCTGCACAACCTCACTAATAACAGCGAAAACCACTATAATTACAGTGACAATCTGCACAACCTCACTAATAACAGCGAAAACCACTAAAATAACAGTCACAATCTGCAAAGCCTCACTAATAACAGCGAAAACCACTGAAATAACTGTGGCAATCTGGACAACCTCACTAATAACAGCGAAAACCACTATAATTACAGTGACAATCTGCACAACCTCACTAATAACAGTGAAAACCACTAAAATAACAGTCACAATCTGCAAAGCCTCACTAATAACAGCGAAAACCACTGAAATAACTGTGGCAATCTGCACAACCTCACTAATAACAGCGAAAACCACTATAATTACAGTGACAATCTGCACAACCTCACTAATAACAGCGAAAACCACTAAAATAACAGTTACAATCTGCAAAGCCTCACTAATAACAGCGAAAACCACTGAAATAACTGTGGCAATCTGCACAACCTCACTAATAACAGCGAAAACCACTAAAATTACAGTGACAATCTGCAAAGCCTCACTAATAACAGCGAAAACCACTAAAATAACAGTCACAATCTGCAAAGCCTCACTAATAACAGCGAAAACCACTGAAATAACTGTGGCAATCTGCACAACCTCACTAATAACAGCGAAAACCACTGAAATAACTGTGGCAATCTGCACAACCTCACTAATAACAGCGAAAACCATTATAATTACAGTGACAATCTGCACAACCTCACTAATAACAGCGAAAACCACTAAAATTACAGTGACAATCTGCAAAGCCTCAATAATAACAGCGAAAACCACTGAAATAACTGTGGCAATCTGCACAACCTCACTAATAACAGCGAAAACCACTATAATTACAGTGACAATCTGCACAACCTCACTAATAACAGCGAAAACCACTAAAATAACAGTCACAATCTGCAAAGCCTCACTAATAACAGCGAAAACCACTGAAATAACTGTGGCAATCTGCACAACCTCACTAATAACAGCGAAAACCACTAAAATTACAGTGACAATCTGCAAAGCCTCACTCATAACAGCGAAAACCACTAAATAACAGTCACAATCTGCAAAGCCTCACTAATAACAGCGAAAACCACTGAAATAACTGTGGCAATCTGCACAACCTCACTAATAACAGCGAAAACCACTATAATTACAGTGACAATCTGCAAAGCCTCACTAATAACAGCGAAAACCACTAAAATAACAGTCACAATCTGCAAAGCCTCACTAATAACAGCGAAAACCACTAAAATAACAGTCACAATCTGCAAAGCCTCACTAATAACAGCGAAAACCACTGAAATAACTGTGGCAATCTGCACAACCTCACTAATAACAGCGAAAACCACTAAAATTACAGTGACAATCTGCAAAGCCTCACTAATAACAGCGAAAACCACTAAAATAACAGTCACAATCTGCAAAGCCTCACTAATAACAGCGAAAACCACTGAAATAACTGTGGCAATCTGCACAACCTCACTAATAACAGCGAAAACCACTATAATTACAGTGACAATCTGCACAACCTCACTAATAACAGCGAAAACTACTAAAATAACAGTCACAATCTACAAAGCCTCACTAATAACAGCGAAAACCACTAAAATAACAGTCACAATCTGCAAAGCCTCACTAATAACAGCGAAAACCACTGAAATAACTGTGGCAATCTGCACAACCTCACTAATAACAGCGAAAACCACTAAAATTACAGTGACAATCTGCAAAGCCTCACTAATAACAGCGAAAACCACTGAAATAACTGTGGCAATCTGCACAACCTCACTAATAACAGCGAAAACCACTAAAATTACAGTGACAATCTGCAAAGCCTCACTAATAACAGCGAAAACCACTAAAATAACAGTCACAATCTGCAAAGCCTCACTAATAACAGCGAAAACCACTGAAATAACTGTGGCAATCTGCACAACCTCACTAATAACAGCGAAAACCACTAAAATTACAGTGACAATCTGCAAAGCCTCACTAATAACAGCGAAAACCACTGAAATAACTGTGGCAATCTGCACAACCTCACTAATAACAGCGAAAACCACTATAATTACAGTGACAATCTGCACAACCTCACTAACGACAGCGAAAACCACTAAAATAACAGTCACAATCTGCAAAGCTTCACTAATAACAGCGAAAACCACTGAAATAGCTGTGGCAATCTGCACAACCTCACTAATAACAGCGAAAACCACTATAATTACAGTGACAATCTGCACAACCTCACTAATAACAGCGAAAACCACTAAAATAACAGTCACAATCTGCAAAGCCTCACTAATAACAGCGAAAACCACTGAAATAACTGTGGCAATCTGCACAACCTCACTAATAACAGCGAAAACCACTATAATTACAGTGACAATCTGCACAACCTCACTAATAACAGCGAAAACCACTAAAATAACAGTCACAATCTGCAAAGCCTCACTAATAACAGCGAAAACCACTGAAATAACTGTGGCAATCTGCACAACCTCACTAATAACAGCGAAAACCACTATAATTACAGTGACAATCTGCACAACCTCACTAATAACAGCGAAAATCACTAAAATAACAGTTACAATCTGCAAAGCCTCACTAATAACAGCGAAAACCACTGAAATAACTGTGTCAATCTGCACAACCTCACTAATAACAGCGAAAACCACTAAAATTACAGTGACAATCTGCAAAGCCTCACTAATAACAGCGAAAACCACTAAAATAACAGTCACAATCTGCAAAGCCTCACTAATAACAGCGAAAACCACTGAAATAACTGTGGCAATCTGCACAACCTCACTAATAACAGCGAAAACCACTGAAATAACTGTGGCAATCTGCACAACCTCACTAATAACAGCGAAAACCATTATAATTACAGTGACAATCTGCACAACCTCACTAATAACAGCGAAAACCACTAAAATTACAGTGACAATCTGCAAAGCCTCAATAATAACAGCGAAAACCACTGAAATAACTGTGGCAATCTGCACAACCTCACTAATAACAGCGAAAACCACTATAATTACAGTGACAATCTGCACAACCTCACTAATAACAGCGAAAACCACTAAAATAACAGTCACAATCTGCAAAGCCTCACTAATAACAGCGAAAACCACTGAAATAACTGTGGCAATCTGCACAACCTCACTAATAACAGCGAAAACCACTAAAATTACAGTGACAATCTGCAAAGCCTCACTCATAACAGCGAAAACCACTAAATAACAGTCACAATCTGCAAAGCCTCACTAATAACAGCGAAAACCACTGAAATAACTGTGGCAATCTGCACAAGCTCACTAATAACAGCGAAAACCACTATAATTACAGTGACAATCTGCAAAGCCTCACTAATAACAGCGAAAACCACTAAAATAACAGTCACAATCTGCAAAGCCTCACTAATAACAGCGAAAACCACTAAAATAACAGTCACAATCTGCAAAGCCTCACTAATAACAGCGAAAACCACTGAAATAACTGTGGCAATCTGCACAACCTCACTAATAACAGCGAAAACCACTAAAATTACAGTGACAATCTGCAAAGCCTCACTAATAACAGCGAAAACCACTAAAATAACAGTCACAATCTGCAAAGCCTCACTAATAACAGCGAAAACCACTGAAATAACTGTGGCAATCTGCACAACCTCACTAATAACAGCGAAAACCACTATAATTACAGTGACAATCTGCACAACCTCACTAATAACAGCGAAAACTACTAAAATAACAGTCACAATCTACAAAGCCTCACTAATAACAGCGAAAACCACTAAAATAACAGTCACAATCTGCAAAGCCTCACTAATAACAGCGAAAACCACTGAAATAACTGTGGCAATCTGCACAACCTCACTAATAACAGCGAAAACCACTAAAATTACAGTGAAAATCTGCAAAGCCTCACTAATAACAGCGAAAACCACTGAAATAACTGTGGCAATCTGCACAACCTCACTAATAACAGCGAAAACCACTAAAATTACAGTGACAATCTGCAAAGCCTCACTAATAACAGCGAAAACCACTAAAATAACAGTCACAATCTGCAAAGCCTCACTAATAACAGCGAAAACCACTGAAATAACTGTGGCAATCTGCACAACCTCACTAATAACAGCGAAAACCACTAAAATTACAGTGACAATCTGCAAAGCCTCACTAATAACAGCGAAAACCACTGAAATAACTGTGGCAATCTGCACAACCTCACTAATAACAGCGAAAACCACTATAATTACAGTGACAATCTGCACAACCTCACTAACGACAGCGAAAACCACTAAAATAACAGTCACAATCTGCAAAGCTTCACTAATAACAGCGAAAACCACTGAAATAGCTGTGGCAATCTGCACAACCTCACTAATAACAGCGAAAACCACTATAATTACAGTGACAATCTGCACAACCTCACTAATAACAGCGAAAACCACTAAAATAACAGTCACAATCTGCAAAGCCTCACTAATAACAGCGAAAACCACTGAAATAACTGTGGCAATCTGCACAACCTCACTAATAACAGCGAAAACCACTATAATTACAGTGACAATCTGCACAACCTCACTAATAACAGCGAAAACCACTAAAATAACAGTCACAATCTGCAAAGCCTCACTAATAACAGCGAAAACCACTGAAATAACTGTGGCAATCTGCACAACCTCACTAATAACAGCGAAAACCACTATAATTACAGTGACAATCTGCACAACCTCACTAATAACAGCGAAAACCACTAAAATAACAGTTACAATCTGCAAAGCCTCACTAATAACAGCGAAAACCACTGAAATAACTGTGTCAATCTGCACAACCTCACTAATAACAGCGAAAACCACTAAAATTACAGTGACAATCTGCAAAGCCTCACTAATAACAGCGAAAACCACTAAAATAACAGTCACAATCTGCAAAGCCTCACTAATAAGTGGTCACTTCAGTGGTGTCCTAATCGCCGTCCGTTCGTCTTTAAATGTAACATTACTTCCCAACTCGTCCTGTGAACCACTTGAACTTATTGCTGTCAAAATTCGCTACCCAACATTCAACTTATTCATTGTCTCCTGCTATATCCCTCCTCGATCTGCCGAAAGCGTCTTCACCCACTTATCAACTGTACTTGATTCTCTTGTAGGTTCCTCAGATGGTCTTGATCATGTCCTTCTCTTGGGTGATTTTAATCTCCCTCACCTAGATTGGTGTGTGAGCTCCGAATCAAATAACTCTTCTGTCACTATTCCCTCAACTCCTGCTGAGACGGCTCTTGTTGACTCCACTTCCTCCCTCTATTTATTCCAAATGAATTCTGTCCGAAACCAGAACTCCCGTCTACTGGACCTAGTTTTTTCGAACAACCCGAACAATGTGTATGTTTCCCCCTCCTCTAATATCCTCTGTAGCATTGATCCACATCATCCTCCTCTTTCAATTACTATTTCCCACTCCTCTCCAACATACACCGATGCTTCTCATTTGCAACCTATGTTTAATTTTCGTAAGACTGACTTACATCTCCTCTCGTCGACTCTTTGTGACCTCCTCCATAAAATTGAATGTGTTGCTCCCGTTACTGACCCTTTCTCCCAGTTCTACGACCTCCTGCGTAACTCTATCTCCTCCACCACGCCTTCATCCAAGCCTCCCCCAATCGACTCATCGCCCATATGGTACTCTAGAGAAGTTAAGACACTCAGGAACAAAAGAAACTCATATTGGTCAAGATATCTTCGCTCCGGCTCTTTAGATGATTTCACTCAATTCAGATTGTTGAGTCAAGATTTTTCCCGTTTAGTCAACTTGAACTACCATAATTTTCTTTCCTCTGTAAAGTCTAACCTTAGCTCGAATCCTCGCTCGTTTTTCTCCTTTGTCAACTCCAAAAGAAAACGCAAAGGTGATAACTTTCCGCAATCTCTTTCCTATCTTGGTGTAGAACTCAAGGATCCCCTATCGATTGCAAATTCCTTTGCTTCCTTTTTCTCATCCACATTCTATAAAGGTCAATTTGCCCCTGATGTCGAATACTTCACTGATCTCAATCCTACCCTCTCCTCCGAATTCCCTATCCTTCACATCTCCGAAGCCGAGGTTCTTATTGAGCTCCAACGTCTAAAAGATGATTTCTCTCCTGGCCCAGACGGTATTCCACCTGTATTACTCAAGAAATGTGCAACGCTCCTAGCCTATCCATTATCCTGCCTCTTTAATCTGTCCCTCCAATCGGGTATTTTTCCCGATGTCTGGAAGACGAGTTTCTTGATCCCTATCCATAAAAAGGGATTGAAGTCGCACGTTTCTAATTACAGGCCCATTGCCAAATTGCCGTCCATCCCTAAAATTTTTGAAAAAATACTTGTTAATAAACTTTACCCCTTCCTCTCCTCCTTCATTGGTCCTCACCAGCATGGGTTCCTAAAAGGTAGATCCACCGTCACCAACCTTGTCCACTTCACCTCTTTCTCCATTAACGCTCTGGAGCGGGGCGAAGCTGTCGAAACTATCTTCACTGACATGAGTAAAGCTTTCGATAGCATCCCCCATCCATTAATCCTACTTAAGCTCAAATTAGCCGGTTGCCCAGACTCTTTTCTTAGTTGGATTGATTCATACCTTTCCAACCGTATTTATCGCGTTAACTTTAGATCCACCCTCTCCTCATCCATCACGGCCTCAAGTGGAGTTCCTCAAGGTAGTCATCTTGGTCCGATTCTGTATGTGTTTGCTACGAATGACCTCAGCAAAGTTATTCACAATTCCGTGGTTCTCTCGTATGCCGATGATACCAAACTTTTTAAGAATATATGTACTCCTCATGATTACCTAGAACTACAGCAGGACCTCAACCGTCTCACAACATGGTGTTCAAAGAGCAATTTGAATTTGAATATCTCCAAGTGTGAGCACATTTCCTTCCATCGGAAGCGTAACATGGTGCCACACGTATTCTATATTAATGGAACTGCGGTGAGGTCGGTAAGCTCCACTATGGATCTGGGCGTCATTCTTGATACGAAACTTTCCTTCCGTGATCACCTGAACCATGTTGTCACTAAAGCGAGAGTCATGCTTGGCTTCATCTCTAGGTGGTCTAGAGAACTTGCAGACCCTCACACTTTTTTGACACTTTTCACCTCCCTGGTGCGCCCGATCCTGGAATATGCCTCTCAGGTATGGTCACCGTTTCATCTTGTGCACATCGATCGCCTTGAATCGGTCCAGAAAAGGTTCCTCCGCTCGGCACTTTCTCACCTCCCCTGGTCTGATCCTCTTCATCTTCCCCCATATGTTGATCGTCTCCATCTCCTTAATCTGCAATCTCTGGCAGAACGGCGTGTTATGGCGGACCTTTCTTTTATGCACGCCATTATTCAAGGTCACATCTTTTCTCCGTACATACGTGACCAGTTAGTCCCCCGTCACAATGCCTTCCATCTTAGGTCGCGTGTCCCATTTGATGTTAGGTTCCACCACACGGAGTTTGGCAGAATGGAGCCTATCACACGCATGATTCGTTTTTATAATCACGCCATTCCTTTCCTGCAGGACGCGGAGGGCACTTGTGAACCTCGTAAGGCCATTAGGAAGTGCTCCAGTGCGCTCCTACTGCAACTGAATGGTTAGTTCGCGCACTAACTGATACGAACGAATTCAGTACATTTCATTCAGTTTATTAATTGTTTTTCTTTTTGTTTTTTTTTTGTTTCTTTTTCTATCTATTTCTTTTATCTTCCGTATCGTAATTCAATTACTTTACCTAATGTTGATTTAATTTAGTAAAATTATGATTGCTTATCGCGTGCGTCTGTTTTCTCAACTATTTTTTCCTTTTTATATTTCTTATCTACTGTCTGTTTAATTTTCTTTTTTTTTTTCTTTCTTTTTTGCCTATGTGTTTTTGAATTGTATTTAATTTGTATCTTGTATATTTAACTTGTATTAAGTTGGAATAAAATAAAATAAAATAAAATAAAAATAATAACAGCGAAAACCACTGAAATAACTGTGGCAATCTGCACAACCTCACTAATAACAGCGAAAACCATTATAATTACAGTGACAATCTGCACAACCTCACTAATAACAGCGAAAACCACTAAAATTACAGTGACAATCTGCAAAGCCTCAATAATAACAGCGAAAACCACTGAAATAACTGTGGCAATCTGCACAACCTCACTAATAACAGCGAAAACCACTATAATTACAGTGACAATCTGCACAACCTCACTAATAACAGCGAAAACCACTAAAATAACAGTCACAATCTGCAAAGCCTCACTAATAACAGCGAAAACCACTGAAATAACTGTGGCAATCTGCACAACCTCACTAATAACAGCGAAAACCACTAAAATTACAGTGACAATCTGCAAAGCCTCACTCATAACAGCGAAAACCACTAAATAACAGTCACAATCTGCAAAGCCTCACTAATAACAGCGAAAACCACTGAAATAACTGTGGCAATCTGCACAACCTCACTAATAACAGCGAAAACCACTATAATTACAGTGACAATCTGCAAAGCCTCACTAATAACAGCGAAAACCACTAAAATAACAGTCACAATCTGCAAAGCCTCACTAATAACAGCGAAAACCACTAAAATAACAGTCACAATCTGCAAAGCCTCACTAATAACAGCGAAAACCACTGAAATAACTGTGGCAATCTGCACAACCTCACTAATAACAGCGAAAACCACTAAAATTACAGTGACAATCTGCAAAGCCTCACTAATAACAGCGAAAACCACTAAAATAACAGTCACAATCTGCAAAGCCTCACTAATAACAGCGAAAACCACTGAAATAACTGTGGCAATCTGCACAACCTCACTAATAACAGCGAAAACCACTATAATTACAGTGACAATCTGCACAACCTCACTAATAACAGCGAAAACTAGTAAAATAACAGTCACAATCTACAAAGCCTCACTAATAACAGCGAAAACCACTAAAATAACAGTCACAATCTGCAAAGCCTCACTAATAACAGCGAAAACCACTGAAATAACTGTGGCAATCTGCACAACCTCACTAATAACAGCGAAAACCACTAAAATTACAGTGACAATCTGCAAAGCCTCACTAATAACAGCGAAAACCACTGAAATAACTGTGGCAATCTGCACAACCTCACTAATAACAGCGAAAACCACTAAAATTACAGTGACAATCTGCAAAGCCTCACTAATAACAGCGAAAACCACTAAAATAACAGTCACAATCTGCAAAGCCTCACTAATAACAGCGAAAACCACTGAAATAACTGTGGCAATCTGCACAACCTCACTAATAACAGCGAAAACCACTAAAATTACAGTGACAATCTGCAAAGCCTCACTAATAACAGCGAAAACCACTGAAATAACTGTGGCAATCTGCACAACCTCACTAATAACAGCGAAAACCACTATAATTACAGTGACAATCTGCACAACCTCACTAACGACAGCGAAAACCACTAAAATAACAGTCACAATCTGCAAAGCTTCACTAATAACAGCGAAAACCACTGAAATAGCTGTGGCAATCTGCACAACCTCACTAATAACAGCGAAAACCACTATAATTACAGTGACAATCTGCACAACCTCACTAATAACAGCGAAAACCACTAAAATAACAGTCACAATCTGCAAAGCCTCACTAATAACAGCGAAAACCACTGAAATAACTGTGGCAATCTGCACAACCTAACTAATAACAGCGAAAACCACTATAATTACAGTGACAATCTGCACAACCTCACTAATAACAGCGAAAACCACTAAAATAACAGTCACAATCTGCAAAGCCTCACTAATAACAGCGAAAACCACTGAAATAACTGTGGCAATCTGCACAACCTCACTAATAACAGCGAAAACCACTAAAATTACAGTGACAATCTGCAAAGCCTCACTAATAACAGCGAAAACCACTAAAATAACAGTCACAATCTGCAAAGCCTCACTAATAACAGCGAAAACCACTGAAATAACTGTGGCAATCTGCACAACCTCACTAATAACAGCGAAAACCACTGAAATAACTGTGGCAATCTGCACAACCTCACTAATAACAGCGAAAACCAATATAATTACAGTGACAATCTGCACAACCTCACTAATAAATGCGAAAACCACTAAAATAACAGTCACAATCTGCAAAGCCTCACTAATAACAGCGAAAACCACTAAAATTACAGTGACAATCTGCAAAGCCTCACTAATAACAGCGAAAACCACTAAAATAACAGTCACAATCTGCAAAGCCTCACTAATAACAGCGAAAACCACTGAAATAACTGTGGCAATCTGCACAACCTCACTAATAACAGCGAAAACCACTATAATTACAGTGACAATCTGCACAACCTCACTAATAACAGCGAAAACTACTAAAATAACAGTCACAATCTACAAAGCCTCACTAATAACAGCGAAAACCACTAAAATAACAGTCACAATCTGCAAAGCCTCACTAATAACAGCGAAAACCACTGAAATAACTGTGGCAATCTGCACAACCTCACTAATAACAGCGAAAACCACTAAAATTACAGTGACAATCTGCAAAGCCTCACTAATAACAGCGAAAACCACTGAAATAACTGTGGCAATCTGCACAACCTCACTAATAACAGCGAAAACCACTAAAATTACAGTGACAATCTGCAAAGCCTCACTAATAACAGCGAAAACCACTAAAATAACAGTCACAATCTGCAAAGCCTCACTAATAACAGCGAAAACCACTGAAATAACTGTGGCAATCTGCACAACCTCACTAATAACAGCGAAAACCACTAAAATTACAGTGACAATCTGCAAAGCCTCACTAATAACAGCGAAAACCACTGAAATAACTGTGGCAATCTGCACAACCTCACTAATAACAGCGAAAACCACTATAATTACAGTGACAATCTGCACAACCTCACTAACGACAGCGAAAACCACTAAAATAACAGTCACAATCTGCAAAGCTTCACTAATAACAGCGAAAACCACTGAAATAGCTGTGGCAATCTGCACAACCTCACTAATAACAGCGAAAACCACTATAATTACAGTGACAATCTGCACAACCTCACTAATAACAGCGAAAACCACTAAAATAACAGTCACAATCTGCAAAGCCTCACTAATAACAGCGAAAACCACTGAAATAACTGTGGCAATCTGCACAACCTAACTAATAACAGCGAAAACCACTATAATTACAGTGACAATCTGCACAACCTCACTAATAACAGCGAAAACCACTAAAATAACAGTCACAATCTGCAAAGCCTCACTAATAACAGCGAAAACCACTGAAATAACTGTGGCAATTTGCACAACCTCACTAATAACAGCGAAAACCACTAAAATTACAGTGACAATCTGCAAAGCCTCACTAATAACAGCGAAAACCACTAAAATAACAGTCACAATCTGCAAAGCCTCACTAATAACAGCGAAAACCACTGAAATAACTGTGGCAATCTGCACAACCTCACTAATAACAGCGAAAACCACTGAAATAACTGTGGCAATCTGCACAACCTCACTAATAACAGCGAAAACCAATATAATTACAGTGACAATCTGCACAACTTCACTAATAAATGCGAAAACCACTAAAATAACAGTCACAATCTGCAAAGCCTCACTAATAACAGCGAAAACCACTAAAATTACAGTGACAATCTGCGAAGCCTCACTAATAACAGCGAAAACCACTAAAATAACAGTCACAATCTGCAAAGCCTCACTAATAACAGCGAAAACCAATAAAATAACTGTGACAATCTGCACAACCTCACTAATAACAGCGAAAACCACTGAAATAACTGTGGCAATCTGCACAACCTCACTAATAACAGCGAAAACCACTAAAATTACAGTGACAATCAGCAAAGCCTCACTAATAACAGCGAAAACCTCTAAAATAACAGTCACAATCTGCGAAGCCTCACTAATAACAGCGAAAACCACTGAAATAACTGTGGCAATCTGCACAACCTCACTAATAACAGCGAAAACCACTAAAATTACAGTGACAATCTGCAAAGCCTCACTAATAAAAGCGAAAACCACTCAAATAACCTTCACAATCTGCAAAGCCTCACTAATAACAGCGAAAACCACTAAAATAACTGTGGCAATCTGCACAACCTCACTAATAACAGCGAAAACCACTATAATTACAGTGACAATCTGCAAAGCCTCACTAATAACAGCGAAAACCACTAAAATAACAGTCACAATCTGCAAAGCCTCACTAATAACAGCGAAAACCACTAAAATAACAGTCACAATCTGCAAAGCCTCACTAATAACAGCGAAAACCACTGAAATAACTGTGGCAATCTGCACAACCTCACTAATAACAGCGAAAACCACTATAATTACAGTGACAATCTGCACAACCTCACTAATAACAGTGAAAACCACTAAAATAACAGTCACAATCTGCAAAGCCTCACTAATAACAGCGAAAAAAACTGAAATAACTTTGGCAATCTGCACAACCTCACTAATAACAGCGAAAACCACTAAAATTACAGTGACAATCTGCAAAGCCTCACTAATAACAGCGAAAACCACTAAAATAACAGTCACAATCTGCAAAGCCTCACTAATAACAGCGAAAACCACTGAAATAACTGTGGCAATCTGCACAAACTCACTAATAACAGCGAAAACCACTAAAATTACAGTGACAATCTGCAAAGCCTCACTAATAACAGGGAAAACCACTAAAATAACAGTCACAATCTGCAAAGCCTCACTAATAACAGCGAAAATCACTGAAATAACTGTGACAATCTGCACAACCTCACTAATAACAGCGAAAACCACTAAAATTACAGTGACAATCTGCAAAGCCTCACTAATAACAGCGAAAACCACTAAAATAACAGTCACAATCTGCAAAGCCTCACTAATAACAGCGAAAACCACTGAAATAACAGTCACAATCTGCAAAGCCTCACTAATAACAGCGAAAACCACTGAAATAACTGTGGCAATCTGCACGACCTCACTAATAACAGCGAAAACCACTGAAATAACTGTGGCAATCTGCACAACCTCACTAATAACAGCGAAAACCACTAAAATTACAGTCACAATCTGCAAAGCCTCACTAATAACAGCGAAAACCACTAAAATAACAGTCACAATCTGCAAAGCCTCACTAATAACAGCGAAGACCACTGAAATAACTGTGGCAATCTGCACAACATCACTAATAACAGCAAAAACCACTAAAATAACTGTGGCAATCTGCACAACCTCACTAATAACAGCGAAAACCACTATAATTACAGTGACAATCTGCACAACCTCACTAATAACAGCGAAAACCACTAAAATAACAGTCACAATCTGCAAAGCCTCACTAATAACAGCGAAAACCACTGAAATAACTGTGGCAATCTGCACAACCTCACTAATAACAGCGAAAACCACTAAAATTACAGTGACAATCTGCAAAGCCTCACTAATAACAGCGAAAACCACTAAAATAACAGTCACAATCTGCAAAGCCTCACTAATAACAGCGAAAACCACTGAAATAACTGTGGCAATCTGCACAACCTCACTAATAACAGCGAAAACCACTAAAATTACAGTGACAATCTGCAAAGCCTCACTAATAACAGCGAAAACCACTAAAATAACAGTCACAATCTGCAAAGCCTCACTTATAACAGCGAAAACCACTAAAATAACAGTCACAATCTGCAAAGCCTCACTAATAACAGCGAAAACCACTGAAATAACTGTGGCAATCTGCACAACCTCACTAATAACAGCGAAAACCACTGAAATAACTGTGGCAATCTGCACAACCTCACTAATAACAGCGAAAACCACTATAATTACAGTGACAATCTGCACAACCTCACTAATAACAGCGAAAACCACTATAATTACAGTGACAATCTGCACAACCTCACTAATAACAGCGAAAACCACTAAAATAACAGTCACAATCTGCAAAGCCTCACTAATAACAGCGAAAACCACTGAAATAACTGTGGCAATCTGCACAACCTCACTAATAACAGCAAAAACCACTATAATTACAGTGACAATCTGCACAACCTCACTAATAACAGCAAAAACCACTAAAATAACAGTCACAATCTGCAAAGCCTCACTAATAACAGCGAAAACCACTGAAATAACTGTGGCAATCTGCACAACATCACTAATAACAGCGAAAACCACTAAAATTACAGAGACAATCTGCAAAGCCTCACTAATAACAGCGAAAACCACTAAAATAACAGTCACAATCTGCAAACCCTCACTAATAACAGCGAAAACCACTGCAATAACTGTGGCAATCTGCACAACCTCACTAATAACAGCGAAAACCACTAAAATTACAGTGACAATCTGCAAAGCCTTACTAATAACAGCGAAAACCACTAAAATAACAGTCACAATCTGCAAAGCCTCACTAATAACAGCGAAAACCACTGAAATAACTGAGGCAATCTGCACAACCTCACTAATAACAGCGAAAACCACTAAAATTACAGTGACAATCTGCAAAGCCTCACTAATAACAGCGAAAACCACTAAAATAACAGTCACAATCTGCAAAGCCTCACTAATTACAGCGAAAACCACTAAAATAACAGTCACAATCTGCAAAGCCTCACTAATAACATCGAAAACCACTGAAATAACTGTGGCAATCTGCACAACCTCACTAATAACAGCGAAAACCACTGAAATAACTCTGGCAATCTGCACAACCTCACTAATAACAGCGAAAACCACTAAAATTACAGTCACAATCTGCAAAGCCTCACTAATAACAGCGAAAACCACTAAAATAACAGTCACAATCTGCAAAGCCTCACTAATAACAGCGAAAACCACTGAAATAACTGTGGCAATCTGCACAACCTCACTAATAACAGCGAAAGCCACTAAAATTACAGTGACAATCTGCACAACCTCACTAATAACAGCGAAAACCACTAAAATAACTGTGGCAATCTGCACAACCTCACTAATAACAGCGAAAACCACTATAATTACAGTGACAATCTGCACAACCTCACTAATAACAGCGAAAACCACTAAAATAACAGTCACAATCTGCAAAGCCTCACTAATAACAGCGAAAACCACTGAAATAACTGTGGCAATCTGCACAACCTCACTAATAACAGCGAAAACCACTAAAATTACAGTGACAATCTGCAAAGCCTCACTTATAACAGCGAAAACCACTAAAATAACAGTCACAATCTGCAAAGCCTCACTAATAACAGCGAAAACCACTAAAATAACAGTCACAATCTGCACAACCTCACTAATAACAGCGAAAACCACTATAATTACAGTGACAATCTGCACAACCTCACTAATAACAGTGAAAACCACTAAAATAACAGTCACAATCTGCAAAGCCTCACTAATAACAGCGAAAACCACTGAAATAACTTTGGCAATCTGCACAACCTCACTAATAACAGCGAAAACCACTAAAATTACAGTGACAATCTGCAAAGCCTCACTAATAACAGCGAAAACCACTAAAATAACAGTCACAATCTGCAAAGCCTCACTAATAACAGCGAAAACCACTGAAATAACTGTGGCAATCTGCACAAACTCACTAATAACAGCGAAAACCACTAAAATTACAGTGACAATCTGCAAAGCCTCACTAATAACAGGGAAAACCACTAAAATAACAGTCACAATCTGCAAAGCCTCACTAATAACAGCGAAAATCACTGAAATAACTGTGACAATCTGCACAACCTCACTAATAACAGCGAAAACCACTAAAATTACAGTGACAATCTGCAAAGCCTCACTAATAACAGCGAAAACCACTAAAATAACAGTCACAATCTGCAAAGCCTCACTAATAACAGCGAAAACCACTAAAATAACAGTCACAATCTGCAAAGCCTCACTAATAACAGCGAAAACCACTGAAATAACTGTGGCAATCTGCACGACCTCACTAATAACAGCGAAAACCACTGAAATAACTGTGGCAATCTGCACAACCTCACTAATAACAGCGAAAACCACTAAAATTACAGTCACAATCTGCAAAGCCTCACTAATAACAGCGAAAACCACTAAAATAACAGTCACAATCTGCAAAGCCTCACTAATAACAGCGAAAACCACTGAAATAACTGTGGCAATCTGCACAACATCACTAATAACAGCAAAAACCACTAAAATAACTGTGGCAATCTGCACAACCTCACTAATAACAGCGAAAACCACTATAATTACAGTGACAATCTGCACAACCTCACTAATAACTGCGAAAACCACTAAAATAACAGTCACAATCTGCAAAGCCTCACTAATAACAGCGAAAACCACTGAAATAACTGTGGCAATCTGCACAACCTCACTAATAACAGCGAAAACCACTATAATTACAGTGACAATCTGCACAACCTCACTAATAACAGCGAAAACCACTAAAATAACAGTCACAATCTGCAAAGCCTCACTAATAACAGCGAAAACCACTGAAATAACAGTCACAATCTGCAAAGCCTCACTAATAACAGCGAAAACCACTGAAATAACTGTGGCAATCTGCACAACCTCACTAATAACAGCGAAAACCACTATAATTACAGTGACAATCTGCACAACCTCACTAATAACAGCGAAAACCACTAAAATAACAGTCACAATCTGCAAAGCCTCACTAATAACAGCGAAAACCACTGAAATAACTGTGGCAATCTGCACAACCTCACTAATAACAGCGAAAACCACTATAATTACAGTGACAATCTGCACAACCTCACTAATAACAGTGAAAACCACTCAAATTACAGTCACAATCTGCAAAGCCTCACTAATAACAGCGAAAACCACTAAAATAACAGTCACAATCTGCAAAGCCTCACTAATAACAGCGAAAACCACTGAAATAACTGTGGCAATCTGCACAACATCACTAATAACAGCAAAAACCACTAAAATAACTGTGGCAATCTGCACAACCTCACTAATAACAGCGAAAACCACTATAATTACAGTGACAATCTGCACAACCTCACTAATAACAGCGAAAACCACTAAAATAACAGTCACAATCTGCAAAGCCTCACTAATAACAGCGAAAACCACTGAAATAACTGTGGCAATCTGCACAACCTCACTAATAACAGCGAAAACCACTAAAATTACAGTGACAACCTGCAAAGCCTCACTAATAACAGCGAAAACCACTAAAATAACAGTCACAATCTGCAAAGCCTCACTAATAACAGCGAAAACCACTGAAATAACTGTGGCAATCTGCACAACCTCACTAATAACAGCGAAAACCACTAAAATTACAGTGACAATCTGCAAAGCCTCACTAATAACAGCGAAAACAACTAAAATAACAGTCACAATCTGCAAAGCCTCACTTATAACAGCGAAAACCACTAAAATAACAGTCACAATCTGCAAAGCCTCACTAATAACAGCGAAAACCACTGAAATAACTGTGGCAATCTGCACAACCTCACTAATAACAGCGAAAACCACTGAAATAACTGTGGCAATCTGCACAACCTCACTAATAACAGCGAAAACCACTATAATTACAGTGACAATCTGCACAACCTCACTAATAACAGCGAAAACCTCTATAATTACAGTGACAATCTGCACAACCTCACTAATAGCAGCGAAAACTACTAAAATAACAGTCACAATCTGCAAAGCCTCACTAATAACAGCGAAAACCACTGAAATAACTGTGGCAATCTGCACAACCTCACTAATAACAGCGAAAACCACTATAATTACAGTGACAATCTGCACAACCTCACTAATAACAGCAAAAACCACTAAAATAACAGTCACAATCTGCAAAGCCTCACTAATAACAGCGAAAACCACTGAAATAACTGTGGCAATCTGCACAACCTCACTAATAACAGCGAAAACCACTAAAATTACAGAGACAATCTGCAAAGCCTCACTAATAACAGCGAAAACCACTAAAATAACAGTCACAATCTGCAAAGCCTCACTAATAACAGCGGAAACCACTGAAATAACTGTGGCAATCTGCACAACCTCACTAATAACAGCGAAAACCACTAAAATTACAGTGACAATCTGCAAAGCCTTACTAATAACAGCGAAAACCACTAAAATAACAGTCACAATCTGCAAAGCCTCACTAATAACAGCGAAAACCACTGAAATAACTGAGGCAATCTGCACAACCTCACTAATAACAGCGAAAACCACTAAAATTACAGTGACAGTCTGCAAAGCCTCACTAATAACAGCGAAAACCACCAAAATAACAGTCACAATCTGCAAAGCCTCACTAATAACAGCGAAAACCATTAAAATAACAGTCACAATCTGCAAAGCCTTACTAATAACATCGAAAACCACTGAAATAACTGTGGCAATCTGCACAACCTCACTAATAACAGCGAAAACCACTGAAATAACTCTGGCAATCTGCACAACCTCACTAATAACAGCGAAAACCACTAAAATTACAGTCACAATCTGCAAAGCCTCACTAATAACAGCGAAAACCACTAAAATAACAGTCACAATCTGCAAAGCCTCACTAATAACAGCGAAAACCACTGAAATAACTGTGGCAATCTGCACAACCTCACTAATAACAGCGAAAACCACTAAAATTACAGTGACAATCTGCACAACCTCACTAATAACAGCGAAAACCACTAAAATAACTGTGGCAATCTGCACAACCTCACTAATAACAGCGAAAACCACTATAATTACAGTGACAATCTGCACAACCTCACTAATAACAGCGAAAACCACTAAAATAACAGTCACAATCTGCAAAGCATCACTAATAACAGCGAAAACCACTGAAATAACTGTGGCAATCTGCACAACCTCACTAATAACAGCGAAAACCACTAAAATTACAGTGACAATCTGCAAAGCCTCACTTATAACAGCGAAAACCACTAAAATAACAGTCACAATCTGCAAAGCCTCACTAATAACAGCGAAAACCACTAAAATAACAGTCACAATCTGCACAAACTCACTAATAACAGCGAAAACCACTATAATTACAGTGACAATCTGCACAACCTCACTAATAACAGCGAAAACCACTAAAATAACAGTCACAATCTGCAAAGCCTCACTAATAACAGCGAAAACCACTGAAATAACTGTGGCAATCTGCACAACCTCACTAATAACAGCGAAAACCACTATAATTACAGTGACAATCTGCACAACCTCACTAATAACAGCGAAAACCACTAAAATAACAGTCACAATCTGCAAAGCCTCACTAATAACAGCGAAAACCACTGAAATAACTGTGGCAATCTGCACAACCTCACTAATAACAGCGAAAACCACTATAATTACAGTGACAATCTGCACAACCTCACTAATAACAGTGAAAACCACTAAAATAACAGTCACAATCTGCAAAGCCTCACTAATAACAGCGAAAACCACTGAAATAACTTTGGCAATCTGCACAACCTCACTAATAACAGCGAAAACCACTAAAATTACAGTGACAATCTGCAAAGCCTCACTAATAACAGCGAAAACCACTAAAATAACAGTCACAATCTGCAAAGCCTCACTAATAACAGCGAAAACCACTGAAATAACTGTGGCAATCTGCACAACCTCACTAATAACAGCGAAAACCACTAAAATTACAGTGACAATCTGCAAAGCCTCACTAATAACAGCGAAAACCACTAAAATAACAGTCACAATCTGCAAAGCCTCACTAATAACAGCGAAAATCACTGAAATAACTGTGACAATCTGCACAACCTCACTAATAACAGCGAAAACCACTAAAATTACAGTGACAATCTGCAAAGCCTCACTAATAACAGCGAAAACCACTAAAATAACAGTCACAATCTGCAAAGCCTCACTAATAACAGCGAAAACCACTAAAATTACTGTGGCAATCTGCACGACCTCACTAATAACAGCGAAAACCACTGAAATAACTGTGGCAATCTGCACAACCTCACTAATAACAGCGAAAACCACTAAAATTACAGTCACAATCTGCAAAGCCTCACTAATAACAGCGAAAACCACTAAAATAACAGTCACAATCTGCAAAGCCTCACTAATAACAGCGAAAACCACTGAAATAACTGTGGCAATCTGCACAACATCACTAATAACAGCGAAAACCACTAAAATAACTGTGGCAATCTGCACAACCTCACTAATAACAGCGAAAACCACTATAATTACAGTGACAATCTGCACAACATCACTAATAACAGCGAAAACCACTAAAATAACAGTCACAATCTGCAAAGCCTCACTAATAACAGCGAAAACCACTGAAATAACTGTGGCAATCTGCACAACCTCACTAATAACAGCGAAAACCACTAAAATTACAGTGACAATCTGCAAAGCCTCACTAATAACAGCGAAAACCACTAAAATAACAGTCACAATCTGCAAAGCCTCACTAATAACAGCGAAAACCACCGAAATAACTGTGGCAATCTGCACAACCTCACTAATAACAGCGAAAACCACTAAAATTACAGTGACAATCTGCAAAGCCTCACTAATAACAGCGAAAACCACTAAAATAACAGTCACAATCTGCAAAGCCTCACTTATAACAGCGAAAACCACTAAAATAACAGTCACAATCTGCAAAGCCTCACAAATAACAGCGAAAACCACTGAAATAACTGTGGCAATCTGCACAACCTCACTAATAACAGCGAAAACCACTGAAATAACTGTGGCAATCTGCACAACCTCACTAATAACAGAGAAAACCACTATAATTACAGTGACAATCTGCACAACCTCACTTATAACAGCGAAAACCACTATAATTACAGTGACAATCTGCACAACCTCACTAATAACAGCGAAAACCACTAAAATAACAGTCACAATCTGCAAAGCCTCACTAATAACAGCGAAAACCACTGAAATAACTGCGGCAATCTGCACAACCTCACTCATAACAGCGAAAACCACTATAATTACAGTGACAATCTGCACAACCTCACTAATAACAGCAAAAACTACTAAAATAACAGTCACAATCTGCAAAGCCTCACTAATAACAGCGAAAACCACTGAAATAACTGTGGCAATCTGCACAACCTCACTAATAACAGCGAAAACCACTAAAATTACAGAGACAATCTGCAAAGCCTCACTAATAACAGCGAAAACCACTAAAATAACAGTCACAATCTGCAAAGCCTCACTAATAACAGCGAAAACCACTGAAATAACTGTGGCAATCTGCACAACCTCACTAATAACAGCGAAAACCACTAAAATTACAGTGACAATCTGCAAAGCCTTACTAATAACAGCGAAAACCACTAAAATAACAGTCACAATCTGCAAAGCCTCACTAATAACAGCGAAAACCACTGAAATAACTGTGGCAATCTGCACAACCTCACTAATAACAGCGAAAACCACTAAAATTACAGTGACAATCTGCAAAGCCTCACTAATAACAGCGAAAACCACTAAAATAACAGTCACAATCTGCAAAGCCTCACTAATAACAGCGAAAACCACTAAAACAACAGTCACAATCTGCAAAGCCTCACTAATAACATCGAAAACCACTGAAATAACTGTGGCAATCTGCACAACCTCACTAATAACAGCGAAAACCACTGAAATAACTCTGGCAATCTGCACAACCTCACTAATAACAGCGAAAACCACTAAAATTACAGTCACAATCTGCAAAGCCTCACTAATAACAGCGAAAACCACTAAAATAACAGTCAGAATCTGCAAAGCCTCACTAATAACAGCGAAAACCACTGAAATAACTGTGGCAATCTGCACAACCTCACTAATAACAGCGAAAACCACTAAAATTACAGTGACAATCTGCACAACCTCACTAATAACAGCGAAAACCACTAAAATAACTGTGGCAATCTGCACAACCTCACTAATAACAGCGAAAACCACTATAATTACAGTGACAATCTGCACAACCTCACTAATAACAGCGAAAACCACTAAAATAACAGTCACAATCTGCAAAGCCTCACTAATAACAGCGAAAACCACTGAAATAACTGTGGCAATCTGCACAACCTCACTAATAACAGCGAAAACCACTAAAATTACAGTGACAATCTGCAAAGCCTCACTTATAACAGCGAAAACCACTAAAATAACAGTCACAATCTGCAAAGCCTCACTAATAACAGCGAAAACCACTAAAATAACAGTCACAATCTGCAAAGCCTCACTAATAACAGCGAAAACCACTGAAATAACTGTGGCAATCTGCACAACCTCACTAATAACAGCGAAAACCACTAAAATTACAGTGACAATCTGCACAACCTCACTCATAACAGCGAAAACCACTAAAATAACTGTGGCAATCTGCACAACCTCACTAATAACAGCGAAAACCACTATAATTACAGTGACATTCTGCACAACCTCACTAATAACAGCGAAAACCACTAAAATAACAGTCACAATCTGCAAAGCCTCACTAATAACAGCGAAAACCACTGAAATAACTGTGGCAATCTGCACAACCTCACTAATAACAGCGAAAACCACTAAAATTACAGTGACAATCTGCAAAGCCTCACTAATAACAGCGAAAACCACTAAAATAACAGTCACAATCTGCAAAGCCTCACTAATAACAGCGAAAACCACTAAAATAACAGTCACAATCTGCAAAGCCTCACTAATAACAGCGAAAACCACTGAAATAACTGTGGCAATCTGCACAACCTCACTAATAACAGCGAAAACCACTGAAATAACTGTAGCAATCTGCACAACCTCACTAATAACAGCGAAAACCACTATAATTACAGTGACAATCTGCACAACCTCACTAATAACAGCGAAAACCACTATAATTACAGTGACAATCTGCACAACCTCACTAATAACAGCGAAAACCACTAAAATAACAGTCACAATCTGCAAAGCCTCACTAATAACAGCGAAAACCACTGAAATAACTGTGGCAATCTGCACAACCTCACTAATAACAGCGAAAACCACTATAATTACAGTGACAATCTGCACAACCTCACTAATAACAGCGAAAACCACTAAAATAACAGTCACAATCTGCAAAGCCTCACTAATAACAGCGAAAACCACTGAAATAACTGTGGCAATCTGCACAACCTCACTAATAACAGCGAAAACCACTAAAATTACAGTGCCAATCTGCAAAGCCTCACTAATAACAGCGAAAACCACTCAAATAACAGTCACAATCTGCAAAGCCTCACTAATAACAGCGAAAACCACTAAAATAACAGTCACAATCTGCAAAGCCTCACTAATAACATCGAAAACCACTGAAATAACTGTGGCAATCTGCACAACCTCACTAATAACAGCGAAAACCACTGAAATAACTCTGGCAATCTGCACAACCTCACTAATAACAGCGAAAACCACTAAAATTACAGTCACAATCTGCAAAGCCTCACTAATAACAGCGAAAACCACTAAAATAACAGTCACAATCTGCAAAGCCTCACTAATAACAGCGAAAACCACTGAAATAACTGTGGCAATCTGCACAACCTCACTAATAACAGCGAAAACCACTAAAATTACAGTGACAATCTGCACAACCTCACTAATAACAGCGAAAACCACTAAAATAACTGTGGCAATCTGCACAACCTCACTAATAACAGCGAAAACCACTATAATTACAGTGACAATCTGCACAACCTCACTAATAACAGCGAAAACCACTAAAATAACAGTCACAATCTGCAAAGCCTCACTAATAACAGCGAAAACCACTGAAATAACTGTGGCAATCTGCACAACCTCACTAATAACAGCGAAAACCACTATAATTACAGTGACAATCTGCACAACCTCACTAATAACAGCGAAAACCACTATAATTACAGTGACAATCTGCACAACTTCACTAATAACAGCGAAAACCACTAAAATAACAGTCACAATCTGCAAAGCCTCACTAATAACAGCGAAAACCACTGAAATAACTGTGGCAATCTGCACAACCTCACTAATAACAGCGAAAACCACTAAAATTACAGTGACAATCTGCAAAGCCTCACTAATAACAGCGAAAACCACTAAAATAACAGTCACAATCTGCAAAGCCTCACTAATAACAGCGAAAACCACTAAAATAACAGTCACAATCTGCAAAGCCTCACTAATAACAGCGAAAACCACTGAAATAACTGTGGCAATCTGCACAACCTCACTAATAACAGCGAAAACCACTAAAATTACAGTGACAATCTGCACAACCTCACTAATAACAGCGAAAACCACTAAAATAACTGTGGCAATCTGCACAGCCTCACTAATAACAGCGAAAACCACTATAATTACAGTGACAATCTGCACAACCTCACTAATAACAGCGAAAACCACTAAAATAACAGTCACAATCTGCAAAGCCTCACTAATAACAGCGAAAACCACTGAAATAACTGTGGCAATCTGCACAACCTCACTAATAACAGCGAAAACCACTAAAATTACAGTGACAATCTGCAAAGCCTCACTAATAACAGCGAAAACCACTAAAATAACAGTCACAATCTGCAAAGCCTTCTTAATATCAGTGAAAACCACTGAAATAACTGTGGCAATCTGCACAACCTCACTAATAACAGCGAAAACCACTAAAATTACAGTGACAATCTGCAAAGCCTCACTAATAACAGCGAAAACCACTAAAATGACAGTCACAATCTGCAAAGCCTCACTAATAACAGCGAAAACCACTGAAATAACTGTGGCAATCTGCACAACCTCACTAAAAACAGCGAAAACCACTGAAATAACTGTGGCAATCTGCACAACCTCACTAATGACAGCGAAAACCACTGAAATAACTTTGGCAATCTGCACAACCTCACTAATAACTGTGGCAATCTGCACAGCCTCACTAATAACAGCGAAAACCACTAAAATTACAGTGAAAATCTGCACAACCTCACTAATAACAGCGAAAACCACTAAAATAACAATCACAATCTGCAAAGCCTCACTAATAACAGCGAAAACCACTGAAATAACTGTGGCAATCTGCACAACCTCACTAATAACAGCGAAAACCACTATAATTACAGTGACAACCTGCACAACCTCACTAATAACAACGAAAACCACTAAAATAACAATCACAATCTGCAAAGCCTCACTAATAACAGCGAAAACCACTGAAATAACTGTGGCAATCTGCACAACCTCACTAATAACAGCGAAAACCACTATAATTACAGTGACAATCTGCACAACCTCACTAATAACAGCGAAAACCACTAAAATAACAGTCACAATCTGCAAAGCCTCACTAATAACAGCGAAAACCACTGAAATAACTGTGTCAATCTGCACAACCTTGTTGTGAGACGTCAGACCACTAAAAAATAAAATAGATTAGCACAACAAAATAAAGTTAACATAAGACACTCACCATACCCAGGGTACCGGAACCTACAAAACAAATTCACAAAAAACATAACAACATAACCAGTAGGTACTCACCAAGAGTATTATGCGCTCCCCAGCAACCAGCATAAAAGCATACGGCACCGGAGAAAACAAAAGGCACGTGTCACCAACTAACAACACCAGCCCGAAGCGTTCAACACAAAACAACGCTGGAAAAAATCCAAATATAGTAAACTGGTTCTGTAATACTTACCACAACATCGCAATCCACATAAATCCACATAAATCCACATAAATCCACATAAAAACACATAAGAACACCTAAACGAAATGTAAACAAACGCGCACGCTTATCGACTGTCACTTGACTAACACGTCACAAAGCCAAACACAAGTGGGAACGTAAGTTCTAAAAAACTTAAATGCTCACCACCCGATGGAGCCACCGTACAGTGGAAGATATTTCGTGCAATATGGCAACCGCGCGTTAACGGACGAAAGTCCCGGTTGTCAAATATAAAATGCCAACGAAATGCTAAGGGAGCATTCAGTTTGGAAAACTACACCTAACCAACAGGAAAAGTGAGTACGACTGGAACCGAAAGCGGTTAGTAAAGCCCATCGGTGAAACCCAGAAATCAGGGTGAAAGTGGTTACATAACCCATCACCAAAAATTTCTAATTTTTGAGCCGAACAAGGTTCCAGAAACTTATCGGCATTTTGGGGACGTCCCAAACGAAAGTGGTTAGTAAACCCATCGTTTAACGTCCCACCCGAACACGGTTCCTGGAACCTATCGGTTTTTTGGGGAATTCCCGAGTTGAAAGTGGTTGTCTAAACCCATCAACTAGGCCCCTTTTTCACCGTAATAACCTTCTGGTCTATCCCCAGTGTCAGAAGCCAGTAAGAAGACGCTGACAGAGGCGCTGCGTGACTCGGGGGCAGGTCCTAGGCCAATCACTATTGAGGAGTACCGCGCCAGGAACTCTGCCAAACCAGAGGCGAACCGTCCAACCCCTCCGATCAACGTAACCATCAAACGACGCACAGGGGTTGAGGCCAACTTCCGAAGGAAGATTGAGGAGGTCCGGCGTCGCCTGCTGTTAGCCGTTGGACAAAAACAGAGGCTGGAGATCAGCAGGGAGCTGCAAAGGCTCCACAACGAGCGGCTCAAATATCGCCGAGAGTAGCGCCAAACCAATAAAAATATTAAAAAATAAATAGTTAGTTAGTTAGTTAGTTAGTTAAAGAGAGAAGAAGAAGAAAGGAAAATAAATATTGAAATTAACAAATTGCACGGATTTTGACATCAGCCTCACAGTCGGCAATCCATGCCGCACCGCGGTCTATGAAACCGCCCGTAAACCTGCATTATCGTAGCGCGACAGTAGTGTAATCTGGGATGGAGATTTCGTAACCATTAGAGTTAATTAGTTCAGCTTGCATAACGATAGGTCTTACTAGAATTACCCAAGTTGGTTTATATAAAGTTTATACGCAATAGAGTTTTAAGATTGAAATGTACAAAAATTGTTTATACCAGAGTTATAGAGTTGGTTTATATAAAGTTTACACGCAATAGAGTTTTGAAATGTACAAAAGTTGTTTATACTAGAGTTATAGAGTTGGTTTATATAAAGTTTACACGCAATAGAGTTTTAAGATTGAAATGTACAAAAATTGTTTATACTAGAGTTATAGAGTTGGTTTATATAAAGTTTATACGCAATAGAGTTTTAAGATTGAAATGTACAAAAATTGTTTATACTAGAGTTATAGAGTTGGTTTATATAAAGTTTATACGCAATAGAGTTTTAAGATTGAAATGTACAAAAATTGTTTATACTAGAGTTATAGAGTTGGTTTATATAAAGTTTATACCCAATAGAGTTTTGAAATGTACAAAAGTTGTTTATACTAGAGTTATAGAGTTGGTTTATATAAAGTTTATACGCAATAGAGTTTTAAGATTGGAATGTACAAAAGTTGTTTATACTAGAGTTATTAAGTCAATTTATATTGTAAACCTTCAACATTTAACTGACTCGAATGAACGAGAACATATTGTAACAGGGAGAAAATAAACATGTAACAACTTAACTTATGTTTATAACTACTAATGTATGCATATAACAACATATGTTTGTAACATACAACAACTGGCGCAGCCGCATTTAAGAACCATAGTGCTCAAAATCCAATTTAATTTAAATAAGGTGAATGTTGAAGGGTCGAAAATAAAACAAGGATTGTTTGTATAATTTATTTATTAAGAAATATTTGTAATACAAATTGAACAACTTGAAAAAAAAAAAAAAAAAAAAAAAAAAAAACTCGAAATTAAAAAAGATACAATAAAAGAATAAAATATAGAAAAAATATAAAGATACAAGAAAAGAAGAAAAAAGAAAAAAAAAGGATTTCCTAAAAAGGAAAGAAAAACAGATTAAATAAAAAGAAAAAAAAAAAAATCATATATATAGCATAATAATAATAAAAACAATATCAATAAGAATAATAATAATAAGATAGGCATAAGATAATGTTAAGAAACAATGTATGGCCCAGTCAACCCCGAAATCGTCTCTGAAATCATCTATAACTAGATTTTCGAGGTTTCTAGAATACTTCTCAATTGATAATCCGGAACCGGAATTCTCTACAAGCACTGAGGAAACCCACACAGGTGAAGAATCTAAAGAAAAGAAGGACAACGAGGAAGGAACAAATAACAAAACTTACGTATTCATGTCAAGCAACCAGGAAACTGATCAGATAACAGAACCGGGAATAGAAAATCAGATAGAAGGAAATATAGAAACAGAAGATATACAACAAACACCAGAAGAGCCAGAAACAGACATAGTGCAGCTGAGACACGGGAGAAGGTATTGTAAGACAAACTCGGACCAAGGAAAAGACGACCACGCCAGCAACCAACAGGGGCCAACAGCAAACACACGAACAGAAATCGAGAAAAAAGAAATTGGGGAAACAAAAGAAATAGAAAGCAAGAAAATGGCCAACATACAATTGGTAAATAACGTACTACACAACAACGTACCCATACTAATAGGGGAAGACGGCCCCCGAAAACAAAACGAAGTGAATGAGTTCATTAGCTGCGCACGCCTAGGATACGAGACGCTCACTGAAGCACAAGATAAGGCGCTTTTTATAAGATTGTTACCGACACGACTAAGAGGAAGAGCCCTAGAAGTTGCACAAGCTGGAATCAACAACACACTCGAAGACATATTCAACACCCTCAAATCAAACCTAATCCAGACCACCTCGTACATAACACTGAACACCCAATTAAGAAACGTGCAGCAATTACCTATGGAAACACTGATGGGTTATTTCAATAGAGTTAAATCGTTAATAAATGCTTGCAAGAACGCAGCAGAACAACAATACGCCAACGGTGGTGAGGGGCTAAAAATAGAAATCGAGGAAGTGGGCTTACATTGCTTCAAGTTAGGAATAACAAACTCTAACTACAAGTTCTACCTTCTCCAGGATTGCGATAACAACTTAGAATCCTTGGGGAGGAAAATAGCAAGGCTTGAGCAGACCGAGCAATGTATGAATCAACACCTAGCTAGTCAACAACCCGTAATCCCAGGATTACCCACGATGGACGCGGCTAGGAACCAGATTCACAATCAAGTGAAAAGAGAACCTCGAACGTTTGCGCAAAATCAACAACAACCACAATACCAGTCGGCGAGAAACTATAATGGGTACCAAGAGACGCCAAGAAACTACAACACCAATACACCCCGGGAGAAACAGGATAAACGGCAGATAAAATGTCATTTTTGTGGAAGACCAGGACATGTAATAGCCGAGTGTCGTACAAGGCAAATGACACCATTCTGCACGAACTGTAAGACGTATGGACACACGACCCAGAACTGTAACGCGCACGGCAGAAACCAACAAAACCTACCTTCAAATGGATATAGAGGGCGTCAGGTGAATCACACCACCGCAAACATAGCAAACGAGAAATGTAACTTCTGTTTGGAAGGAGGACATACAGAAGACCGGTGCTTTTTAAGGGAAAGGTGGGAACGAATACAACGAGAAAAACAAGCAGCACACATACAGCCGGAAAACTACGAGGAGACGACCGGGCACACCGCGAGTCGTCGCTAATAAGAAATGGGAAGCGGTGTGAAACATGTCCAGACGTTCCTATAGTAAATCTACCCCTAAACATTGCAAGAAGTAGCAGGAATAAATTCATAGTGGACACAGGCGCCGAAATAAGTCTAATAAAGGAAGAAGCAATTAAGGAATCAATAAAAAAGGACATAAATAGGGAGGAGATAATCAGATTAAACACCATTTCAGGGGAGATTTCCACTAAAGGGACCATCACAGGACACATAAGTTTAGAGAAATTATATCCATGTAAATTCCATATCATCGAAACTGTCAACGAAAGTAGCATAACGGGCCTGCTGGGCAATGACTTCTTGTCCAGGCATTGCAACATCGAGGGCCCCGCGAAGAAGCTCGTGTTCTTGCCCACAAGTAATGGACAAAGAACGGTTATCAAATTCGAGGACAACCAAAATCGAAGTACGAATGATGTTTATTTTGTGGACGTCATAGCAGCCGAAAAAGCAAATCATGAGCGTAGTCATGCCAGGGAGGAAAACACCCGAGAATTCCAAAGTAAAACTACTATGGGGGGTGATGCAAAACCTGCAATACTGGAAAAGGATTACGCAGAGCAGCCAAAGGAATCCCGACAAGCGGAGAAACCAGGGAACATCACCAAAGTCAGGCAAAGTCCGAAAACATGTGATTTCACAGGGGGAATAATGCCTACGGCGGAAGTGTTGAAAGACCTGGGAAAACTCTTTGAGACAGGTATAACGCATGAAAGCTACGCGAGTGGGATGCGTACCGGGGGAAGTAATCTGCAATGTTTTCCAAGTCATACTCGCACGTATGGAGAAAACAAAGAAAGCTGCGCAAAAGGTTGCCTAACGGAGGAATTTATAACCACAGAGCCCAGGAACGTCATAATACCGGCAAGGACAGTGAAATGGGTGGAAATGATCATGGATCAAGAAGGACAGTATGTAACCGAAGGAGAGGAGATAAAACCAGGCGTATATATTAGTAATGCGCTCGTGCAGTCAACAAAGGGCAAAATCAAACTAAGTGTGTTAAATATCAACAATCATAAAGTAGAAGCAAACAATATGACAGTGAGATTAAGCAAATACGAGGAAACGACAGTACCAAACGAAAACGCAAACAATAAATCTGAAGAAAAATTAGTCAACTGTATTGGCACCAAGGAATGGGAACCAGGAAAAAGAGAAATCCAGATTAGAAAACTAATAAATCTAGAAACTAACTTGAACACTGAAGAGAGGAGGGAAATGCATAAAGTAATCGAAGAATTCCAAGACGTTTTTCATTTACCGGGAGAGAAACTGGGACACACAGCTACAGTGCAGCATGAGATACAGATACAACAAGGGAAACATCCTATCAAGTGCAAGATGTACCGGCTGCCGGAGACGCAAAGAGAGATAATCACGGAAGAAATAGAGAGATTGCTGGACGAAGACATAGTCGAGCCGAGTTGGAGTCAATGGAACGCACCACTACTAGTTGTCCCCAAGAAACCCGGCCCCGATGGACAGAAGCGATGGCGAATAGTGGTCGATTATAGGAAACTAAATGAAGTCACCGAAGGGGACGCTTATCCACTACCCAGGATTGAGGATATCCTGGACCAACTAGGAAATTCTCGGTACTTCTCGGTACTCGACCTCGCCAGTGGATATCACCAAATAGCTATGAAACCGGAGGATCGCGACAAAACGGCGTTTAGTACCCCGTATGGACATTACGCCTTTAAGCGTATGCCTTTCGGCCTAAAGGGAGCACCAGCGACGTTCCAGCGTCTCATGAATCACGTGCTGACCGGATTACAGGGCCTACAATGCTTCGTATACCTGGATGACATAGTAATATACGGTAGAAACCTAATGGATCATCAAACGAAGCTACGAACCATATTACAACGACTGAGAGCACACAACCTGAAGTTGAACGCGGAGAAATGCAATTTCCTCAAAAGAGAAGTTATATACCTTGGACACAAGTGCACGACAGCAGGAGTAGAACCGGATCCGAGCTTGGTAGATAGCGTAAGAAATTTCCCGACACCTAGAACAATCCGTCAAGTACAGTCCTTCCTAGGACTAGCCAATTACTACAGGAAATTTATATCGGACTTCTCCAAGATAGCAGCACCAATAAATAATCTCTTGAAGAAGGATGTGAAATTCAAATGGGATGAAAGTTGTGTGAACGCCTTCAACACTCTCAAACAGAAATTAATAAGCCCACCAGTACTTAGATACCCAAACTTTAAAGAACCATTCAAGCTGTACACGGATGCGAGCGGAGGAGCACTTGGCGCAGTTCTAGCACAAGGCCCGGATAAAGAAGAGAAACCCATAGCTTATGCTAGTAGGACATTAAACGCAGCAGAAAGAAACTATTCTACAATAGAGCGGGAACTCTTGGCCATAGTATGGGCAGTTAAGAATTTCAGGTGCTACTTATACGGCAGACCGTTCAAAGTATTCACCGACCACAAACCCCTAAAAGGAGCGATTAGAATCAAAGACCCGACAAGCCGAATACTTCGGTTGTGGCACAAGCTGTCCGACTACACCTTCGAAATCGAGTACAAGGAAGGCAAGAAAAACAGTAACGCAGACGCCCTTAGCAGAATTCCATACGAGGTGATGGTCACCACACGGAAACAGGCACGAGAACAACAAGAACAAACCTCAGAAAACGGGGAGGAGATTGCTCCAGGAAAAGAGTCCACGGAACAGAATTCACTGGACGACCCATCCGTACAAGAAAAACCACAAGTAAGAATCTTGAAAGACCCTCAGGACATCGAGACCATACTACGCGACTGTCATGACGCCCCTCTGGGAGGACACCAAGGAGTTCTTAAGACATATCACCGCTTAAAGAGAGAGTTCTACTGGAAGGGAATGATGAAGGATATTAAAAAATATATACGAAAATGTAGAAAATGTCAAATAAATAAATTAAGTAGAGAGCACAGAGAACCGATGGTCATTACAGACACCGCCAAAAAACCATTCGACAAGGTCTACATGGACATAGTGGGTCCGCTCCCCGAAACACCACGCGGAAACAAATATATCTTAAGTTTCGAAGACGATTTGACGCGCTTCATGGACGTGATACCACTCCAAAATATGGAGGCGAAAACTGTGGCACAGGCTTTTGTAGAAGAAATAATTAGTCGATACAGAATACCAGCAAAACTAATCACCGACCAAGGAGCCAACTTCACCTCCGAAATGTTCAGGGAAGTGTGTAAGTTTTTTAAGATACGAAAGATCGAAACAACACCATACCATCCTCAATCCAACGGAGCATTAGAGAGATCACATAGACCTCTAATTGAGTATCTAAGAAATTTTGTAGACGACAACCAAACTAACTGGGATGAGCATCTGCGAGCAGCAATGTTCGTCAGGAACAATAGTATGCACACAACTACAAAATTAACGCCTATGGATTGCTTATACGGCTTCTCAGCCCCCCTTCCCAACAATCTAAAGAAAGCTCCCCAACCAGTGTACGGTCACGAGAATTATTTCCTGCAACTAAGAAATAAACTCCAGAGAGCATATCAAACCGCGCGAAGGAATTTGGAAGAGAGTAAGATCCAGTCTAAAGAATATTATGATTTGAAGACGAATCCAATCAAAATCCATGTTGGAGATCAAGTGCTTCTAAGAAATACGGCCCGACGAAACAAACTGATTCAACATTGGACAGGGCCCTACCGAGTCACGGCAGTAAATACCCCGGTCAACACCACTATTCTAATAAAAAATAAGAAACGTCGCGTACATAACAACCGTTTAAAATTGTATAACTAACATTAGAACGCCTCCTCACAACCACTATAGACCGACCATCGTTAATAATTATACTTTATCGTTAATAATTACTAGCTTCAAAATGGACCAAAACACTACACCCGTTGAAGTCGATGACCTAGGACTGACCAAGGCCGAGTGGGACAACACCCTACAGGAAGCGGACCAGCTGTATCAGCAGATTCAAGCTAACATCACCCTGCGAGAGACGGACCAGATGTCTCAACAACTACAACTGGACGAGCCTGAAACCGAGGACCCGAAATACTACCAGCCCCAGCAGGGAGCGAAAAACATTCGCGGACGAAACCCAAGGCGGAAAACCCGACGCAACTAATTTAAGACGAAACGCACATGTAAATTACAAAACGAAATAAAAGGAAACTACCGGATACAAAAGCTATGAAACTAGCCACCTAAGATTAAAATTACCCTAATTATAACAATAACACTATACTTAAACTTAAATCGCGCGAACCCCCTAGACGCCTATTACTTAGAACTACGAACTAATACTAAGCATAAACCACCCTTACCACAGAAACCGTCACACTCCGCAATACAAAATGGTACTCGTCCTTGTTACCCCGGGAAATACCACTCACCCTGGGGGGGGAACTTCTAAAAGGGGGAGGAATGTTGTGAGACGTCAGACCACTAAAAAATAAAATAGATTAGCACAACAAAATAAAGTTAACATAAGACACTCACCATACCCAGGGTACCGGAACCTACAAAACAAATTCACAAAAAACATAACAACATAACCAGTAGGTACTCACCAAGAGTATTATGCGCTCCCCAGCAACCAGCATAAAAGCATACGGCACCGGAGAAAACAAAAGGCACGTGTCACCAACTAACAACACCAGCCCGAAGCGTTCAACACAAAACAACGCTGGAAAAAATCCAAATATAGTAAACTGGTTCTGTAATACTTACCACAACATCGCAATCCACATAAATCCACATAAATCCACATAAATCCACATAAAAACACATAAGAACACCTAAACGAAATGTAAACAAACGCGCACGCTTATCGACTGTCACTTGACTAACACGTCACAAAGCCAAACACAAGTGGGAACGTAAGTTCTAAAAAACTTAAATGCTCACCACCCGATGGAGCCACCGTACAGTGGAAGATATTTCGTGCAATATGGCAACCGCGCGTTAACGGACGAAAGTCCCGGTTGTCAAATATAAAATGCCAACGAAATGCTAAGGGAGCATTCAGTTTGGAAAACTACACCTAACCAACAGGAAAAGTGAGTACGACTGGAACCGAAAGCGGTTAGTAAAGCCCATCGGTGAAACCCAGAAATCAGGGTGAAAGTGGTTACATAACCCATCACCAAAAATTTCTAATTTTTGAGCCGAACAAGGTTCCAGAAACTTATCGGCATTTTGGGGACGTCCCAAACGAAAGTGGTTAGTAAACCCATCGTTTAACGTCCCACCCGAACACGGTTCCTGGAACCTATCGGTTTTTTGGGGAATTCCCGAGTTGAAAGTGGTTGTCTAAACCCATCAACTAGGCCCCTTTTTCACCGTAATAACCTTCTGGTCTATCCCCAGTGTCAGAAGCCAGTAAGAAGACGCTGACAGAGGCGCTGCGTGACTCGGGGGCAGGTCCTAGGCCAATCACTATTGAGGAGTACCGCGCCAGGAACTCTGCCAAACCAGAGGCGAACCGTCCAACCCCTCCGATCAACGTAACCATCAAACGACGCACAGGGGTTGAGGCCAACTTCCGAAGGAAGATTGAGGAGGTCCGGCGTCGCCTGCTGTTAGCCGTTGGACAAAAACAGAGGCTGGAGATCAGCAGGGAGCTGCAAAGGCTCCACAACGAGCGGCTCAAATATCGCCGAGAGAAGCGCCAAACCAATAAAAATATTAAAAAATAAATAGTTAGTTAGTTAGTTAGTTAGTTAAAGAGAGAAGAAGAAGAAAGGAAAATAAATATTGAAATTAACAAATTGCACGGATTTTGACATCAGCCTCACAGTCGGCAATCCATGCCGCACCGCGGTCTATGAAACCGCCCGTAAACCTGCATTATCGTAGCGCGACAGTAGTGTAATCTGGGATGGAGATTTCGTAACCATTAGAGTTAATTAGTTCAGCTTGCATAACGATAGGTCTTACTAGAATTACCCAAGTTGGTTTATATAAAGTTTATACGCAATAGAGTTTTAAGATTGAAATGTACAAAAATTGTTTATACCAGAGTTATAGAGTTGGTTTATATAAAGTTTACACGCAATAGAGTTTTGAAATGTACAAAAGTTGTTTATACTAGAGTTATAGAGTTGGTTTATATAAAGTTTACACGCAATAGAGTTTTAAGATTGAAATGTACAAAAATTGTTTATACTAGAGTTATAGAGTTGGTTTATATAAAGTTTATACGCAATAGAGTTTTAAGATTGAAATGTACAAAAATTGTTTATACTAGAGTTATAGAGTTGGTTTATATAAAGTTTATACGCAATAGAGTTTTAAGATTGAAATGTACAAAAATTGTTTATACTAGAGTTATAGAGTTGGTTTATATAAAGTTTATACCCAATAGAGTTTTGAAATGTACAAAAGTTGTTTATACTAGAGTTATAGAGTTGGTTTATATAAAGTTTATACGCAATAGAGTTTTAAGATTGGAATGTACAAAAGTTGTTTATACTAGAGTTATTAAGTCAATTTATATTGTAAACCTTCAACATTTAACTGACTCGAATGAACGAGAACATATTGTAACAGGGAGAAAATAAACATGTAACAACTTAACTTATGTTTATAACTACTAATGTATGCATATAACAACATATGTTTGTAACATACAACAACCTCACTAATAACAGCGAAAACCACTAAAATTACAGTGACAATCTGCAAAGCCTCACTAATAACAGCGAAAACCACTAGAATAACAGTCACAATCTGCAAAGCCTCACTAATAACAGCGAAAACCTCTAAAATAACAGTCACAATCTGCAAAGCCTCACTAATAACAGCGAAAACCACTGAAATAACTGTGGCAATCTGCACAACCTCACTAATAACAGCGAAAACCACTAAAATAACAGTCACAATCTGCAAAGCCTCACTAATAACAGCGAAAACCACTAAAATAACAGTCACAATCTGCAAAGCCTCACTAATAACAGCGAAAACCACTGAAATAACTGTGGCAATCTGCACAACCTCACTAATAACAGCGAAAACCACTATAATTACAGTCACAATCTGCACAACCTCACTAATAACAGCGAAAACCACTAAAATAACAGTCACAATCTGCAAAGCCTCACTAATAACAGCGAAAACCACTGAAATAACTGTGGCAATCTGCACAACCTCACTAATAACAGCGAAAACCACTATAATTACAGTGACAATCTGCAGAACCTCACTAATAACAGCGAAAACCACTAAAATAACAGTCACAATCTGCAAAGCCTCACTAATAACAGCGAAAACCACTGAAATAACTGTGGCAATCTGCACAACCTCACTAATAACAGCGAAAACCACTATAATTACAGTGACAATCTGCACAACCTCAACAGTCACAATCTGCAAAGCCTCACTAATAACAGCGAAAACCACTAAAATAACAGTCACAATCTGCAAAGCCTCACTAATAACAGCGAAAACCACTGAAATAACTGTGGCAATCTGCACAACCTCACTAATAACAGCGAAAACCACTATAATTACAGTGACAATCTGCACAACCTCACTAATAACAGCGAAAACCACTAAAATAACAGTCACAATCTGCAAAGCCTCACTAATAACAGCGAAGACCACTGAAATAACTGTGGCAATCTGCACAACCTCACTAATAACAGCGAAAACCACTATAATTACAGTGACAATCTGCACAACCTCACTAATAACAGCGAAAACCCCTAAAATAACAGTCACAATCTGCAAAGCCTCACTAATAACAGCGAAAACCACTGAAATAACTGTGGCAATCTGCACAACCTCACTAATAACAGCGAAAACCACTAAAATAACAGTCACAATCTGCAAAGCCTCGCTAATAACAGCGAAAACCACTAAAATAACAGTCACAATCTGCAAAGCCTCACTAATAACAGCGAAAACCACTGAAATAACTGTGGCAATCTGCACAACCTCACTAATAACAGCGAAAACCACTGAAATAACTGTGGCAACCTGCACAACCTTACTAATAACAGCGAAAACCACTAAAATTACAGTCACAACCAGCAAAGCCTCACTAATAACAGCGAAAACCACCAAAATAACAGTCACAATCTGCAAAGCCTCACTAATAACAGCAAAAACCACTTAAATAACTGTGGCAATCTGCACAACCTCACTAATAACAGCGAAAACCACTGAAATAACTCTGGCAATCTGCACAACCTCACTAATAACAGCGAAAACCACTAAAATTACAGTCACAATCTGCAAAGCCTCACTAATAACAGCGAAAACCACTAAAATAACAGTCACAATCTGCAAAGCCTCACTAATAACAGCGAAAACCACTGAAATAACTGTGGCAATCTGCACAACCTCACTAATAACAGCGAAAACCACTAAAATTACAGTGACAATCTGCACAACCTCACTAATAACAGCGAAAACCACTAAAATAACTGTGGCAATCTGCACAACCTCACTAATAACAGCGAAAACCACTATAATTACAGTGACAATCTGCACAACCTCACTAATAACAGCGAAAACCACTAAAATAACAGTCACAATCTGCAAAGCCTCACTAATAACAGCGAAAACCACTGAAATAACTGTGGCAATCTGCACAACCTCACTAATAACAGCGAAAACCACTATAATTACAGTGACAATCTGCACAACCTCACTAATAACAGCGAAAACCACTATAATTACAGTGACAATCTGCACAACTTCACTAATAACAGCGAAAACCACTAAAATAACAGTCACAATCTGCAAAGCCTCACTAATAACAGCGAAAACCACTGAAATAACTGTGGCAATCTGCACAACCTCACTAATAACAGCGAAAACCACTAAAATTACAGTGACAATCTGCAAAGCCTCACTAATAACAGCGAAAACCACTAAAATAACAGTCACAATCTGCAAAGCCTCACTAATAACAGCGAAAACCACTAAAATAACAGTCACAATCTGCAAAGCCTCACTAATAACAGCGAAAACCACTGAAATAACTGTGGCAATCTGCACAACCTCACTAATAACAGCGAAAACCACTAAAATTACAGTGACAATCTGCACAACCTCACTAATAACAGCGAAAACCACTAAAATAACTGTGGCAATCTGCACAGCCTCACTAATAACAGCGAAAACCACTATAATTACAGTGACAATCTGCACAACCTCACTAATAACAGCGAAAACCACTAAAATAACAGTCACAATCTGCAAAGCCTCACTAATAACAGCGAAAACCACTGAAATAACTGTGGCAATCTGCACAACCTCACTAATAACAGCGAAAACCACTAAAATTACAGTGACAATCTGCAAAGCCTCACTAATAACAGCGAAAACCACTAAAATAACAGTCACAATCTGCAAAGCCTTCTTAATATCAGTGAAAACCACTGAAATAACTGTGGCAATCTGCACAACCTCACTAATAACAGCGAAAACCACTAAAATTACACTGACAATCTGCAAAGCCTCACTAATGACAGCGAAAACCACTGAAATAACTTTGCAATCTGCACAACCTCACTAATAACAGCGAAAACCACTGAAATAACTGTGGCAATCTGCACAGCCTCACTAATAACAGCGAAAACCACTAAAATTACAGTGAAAATCTGCACAACCTCACTAATAACAGCGAAGACCACTAAAATAACAATCACAATCTGCAAAGCCTCACTAATAACAGCGAAAACCACTGAAATAACTGTGGCAATCTGCACAACCTCACTAATAACAGCGAAAACCACTATAATTACAGTGACAACCTGCACAACCTCACTAATAACAACGAAAACCACTAAAATAACAATCACAATCTGCAAAGCCTCACTAATAACAGCGAAAACCACTGAAATAACTGTGGCAATCTGCACAACCTCACTAATAACAGCGAAAACCACTATAATTACAGTGACAATCTGCACAACCTCACTAATAACAGCGAAAACCACTAAAATAACAGTCACAATCTGCAAAGCCTCACTAATAACAGCGAAAACCACTGAAATAACTGTGGCAATCTGCACAACCTCACTAATAACAGCGAAAACCACTAAAATTACAGTGACAATCTGCAAAGCCTCACTAATAACAGCGAAAACCACTAGAATAACAGTCACAATCTGCAAAGCCTCACTAATAACAGCGAAAACCTCTAAAATAACAGTCACAATCTGCAAAGCCTCACTAATAACAGCGAAAACCACTGAAATAACTGTGGCAATCTGCACAACCTCACTAATAACAGCGAAAACCACTAAAATAACAGTCACAATCTGCAAAGCCTCACTAATAACAGCGAAAACCACTAAAATAACAGTCACAATCTGCAAAGCCTCACTAATAACAGCGAAAACCACTGAAATAACTGTGGCAATCTGCACAACCTCACTAATAACAGCGAAAACCACTATAATTACAGTCACAATCTGCACAACCTCACTAATAACAGCGAAAACCACTAAAATAACAGTCACAATCTGCAAAGCCTCACTAATAACAGCGAAAACCACTGAAATAACTGTGGCAATCTGCACAACCTCACTAATAACAGCGAAAACCACTATAATTACAGTGACAATCTGCAGAACCTCACTAATAACAGCGAAAACCACTAAAATAACAGTCACAATCTGCAAAGCCTCACTAATAACAGCGAAAACCACTGAAATAACTGTGGCAATCTGCACAACCTCACTAATAACAGCGAAAACCACTATAATTACAGTGACAATCTGCACAACCTCAACAGTCACAATCTGCAAAGCCTCACTAATAACAGCGAAAACCGTTAAAATAACAGTCACAATCTGCAAAGCCTCACTAATAACAGCGAAAACCACTGAAATAACTGTGGCAATCTGCACAACCTCACTAATAACAGCGAAAACCACTATAATTACAGTGACAATCTGCACAACCTCACTAATAACAGCGAAAACCACTAAAATAACAGTCACAATCTGCAAAGCCTCACTAATAACAGCGAAAACCACTGAAATAACTGTGGCAATCTGCACAACCTCACTAATAACAGCGAAAACCACTATAATTACAGTGACAATCTGCACAACCTCACTAATAACAGCGAAAACCCCTAAAATAACAGTCACAATCGGCAAAGCCTCACTAATAACAGCGAAAACCACTGAAATAACTGTGGCAATCTGCACAACCTCACTAATAACAGCGAAAACCACTAAAATAACAGTCACAATCTGCAAAGCCTCGCTAATAACAGCGAAAACCACTAAAATAACAGTCACAATCTGCAAAGCCTCACTAATAACAGCGAAAACCACTGAAATAACTGTGGCAATCTGCACAACCTCACTAATAACAGCGAAAACCACTGAAATAACTGTGGCAACCTGCACAACCTTACTAATAACAGCGAAAACCACTAAAATTACAGTCACAACCAGCAAAGCCTCACTAATAACAGCGAAAACCACCAAAATAACAGTCACAATCTGCAAAGCCTCACTAATAACAGCGAAAACCACTTAAATAACAGTCACAATCTGCAAAGCCTCACTAATAACAGCGAAAACCACTAAAATAACAGTCACAATCTGCAAAGCCTCACTAATAACAGCGAAAACCACTAAAATTACAGTGACAATCTGCAAAGCCTCACTAATAACAGCGAAAACCAATAAAATAACAGTCACAATCTGCAAAGCCTCACTAATAACAGCGAAAACCACTAAAATAACAGTCACAATCTGCAAAGCCTCACTAATAACAGCGAAAACCACTGAAATAACTGTGGCAATCTGCACAACCTCACTAATAACAGCGAAAACCACTATAATTACAGTGACAATCTGCACAACCTCACTATTAACAGCGAAAACCACTAAAATAACAGTCACAATCTGCAAAGCCTCACTAATAACAGCGAAAACCACTAAAATAACAGTCACAATCTGCAAAGCCTCACTAATAACAGCGAAAACCACTGAAATAACTGTGGCAATCTGCACAACCTCACTAATAACAGCGAAAACCACTATAATTACAGTGACAATCTGCACAACCTCACTAATAACAGCGAAAACCACTAAAATAACAGTCACAATCTGCAAAGCCTCACTAATAACAGCGAAAACCACTGAAATAACTGTGGCAATCTGCACAACCTCACTAATAGCAGCGAAAACCACTAAAATAACAGTCACAATCTGCAAAGCCTCACTAATAACAGCGAAAACCACTAAAATAACAGTCACAATCTGCAAAGCCTCACTAATAACAGCGAAAACCACTGAAATAACTATGGCAATCTGCACAACCTCACTAATAACAGCGAAAACCACTGAAATAACTGTGGCAATCTGCACAACCTCACTAATAACAGCGAAAACCACTAAAATTACAGTCACAATCTGCAAAGCCTCACTAATAACAGCGAAAACCACTAAAATAACAGTCACAATCTGCAAAGCCTCACTAATAACAGCGAAAACCACTAAAATAACAGTCACAATCTGCAAAGCCTCACTAATAACAGCGAAAACCACTAAAATAACAGTCACAATCTGCAAAGCCTCACTAATAACAGCGAAAACCACTAAAATTACAGTGACAATCTGCAAGGCCTCACTAAAAACAGCGAAAACCAATAAAATAACAGTCACAATCTGCAAAGCCTCAGTAATAACAGCGAAAACCACTAAAATAACAGTCACAATCTGCAAAGCCTCACTAATAACAGCGAAAACAACTGAAATAACTGTGGCAATCTGCACAACCTCACTAATAACAGCGAAAACCACTATAATTACAGTGACAATCTGCACAACCTCACTAATAACAGCGAAAACCACTAAAATAACAGTCGCAATCTGCAAAGCCTCACTAATAACAGCGAAAACCACTAAAATAACAGTCACAATCTGCAAAGCCTCACTAATAACAGCGAAAACCACTGAAATAACTGTGGCAATCTGCACAACCTCACTAATAACAGCGAAAACCACTATAATTACAGTGACAATCTGCACAACCTCACTAATAACAGCGAAAACCACTAAAATAACAGTCACAATCTGCAAAGCCTCACTAATAACAGCGAAAACCACTATAATTACAGTGACAATCTGCACAACCTCACTAATAACAGCGAAAACCACTAAAATAACAGTCACAATCTGCAAAGCCTCACTAATAACAGCGAAAACCACTGAAATAACTGTGGCAATCTGCACAACCTCACTAATAACAGCGAAAACCACTATAATTACAGTGACAATCTGCACAACCTCACTAATAACAGCGAAAACCACTATAATTACAGTGACAATCCGCACAACCTCACTAATAACAGCGAAAACCACTAAAATAACAGTCACAATCTGCAAAGCCTCACTAATAACAGCGAAAACCACTAAAATAACAGTCACAATCTGCAAAGCCTCACTAATAACAGCGAAAACCACTGAAATAACTGTGGCAATCTGCACAACCTCACTAATAACAGCGAAAACCACTATAATTACAGTGACAATCTGCACAACCTCACTAATAACAGCGAAAACCACTAAAATAACAGTCACAATCTGCAAAGCCTCACTAATAACAGCGAAAACCACTATAATTACAGTGACAATCTGCACAACCTCACTAATAACAGCGAAAACCACTAAAATAACAGTCACACTCTGCAAAGCCTCACTAATAACAGCGAAAACCACTGAAATAACTGTGGCAATCTGCACAACCTCACTAATAACAGCGAAAACCACTATAATTACAGTGACAATCTGCACAACCTCACTAATAACAGCGAAAACCACTATAATTACAGTGACAATCTGCAAAGCCTCACTAATAACAGCGAAAACCACTAAAATAACAGTCACAATCTGCAAAGCCTCACTAATAACAGCGAAAACCACTGAAATAACTGTGGCAATCTGCACAACCTCACTAATAACAGCGAAAACCACTATAATTACAGTGACAATCTGCACAACCTCACTAATAACAGCGAAAACCACTAAAATAACAGTCACAATCTGCAAAGCCTCACTAATAACAGCGAAAACCACTGAAATAACTGTGGCAATATGCACAACCTCACTAATAACAGCGAAAACCACTAAAATTACAGTGACAATCTGCAAAGCCTCACTAATAACAGCGAAAACCACTAAAATAACAGTCACAATCAACACAGCCTCACTAATAACAGCAAAAACCACTGAAATAACTGTGGCAATCTGCACAACCTCACTAATAACAGCGAAAACCACTATAATTACAGTGACAATCTGCACAACCTCACTAATAACAGCGAAAACCACTAAAATAACAGTCACAATCTGCAAAGCCTCACTAATAACAGCGAAAACCACTAAAATAACAGTCACAATCTGCAAAGCCTCACTAATAACAGCGAAAACCACTGAAATAACTGTGGCAATCTGCACAACCTCACTAATAACAGCGAAAACAACTATAATTACAGTGACAATCTGCACAACCTCACTAATAACAGCGAAAACCACTAAAATAACAGTCACAATCTGCAAAGCCTCACTAATAACAGCGAAAACCACTGAAATAACTGTGGCAACCTGCACAACATCACTAATAACAGCGAAAACCACTAAAATAACAGTCACAATCTGCAAAGCCTCACTAATAACAGCGAAAACCACTGAAATAACTGTGGCAATCTGCACAACCTCACTAATAACAGCGAAAACCACTAAAATTACAGTGACAATCTGCAAAGCCTCACTAATAACAGCGAAAACCACTAAAATAACAGACACAATCTGCAAAGCCTCACTAATAACAGCGAAAACCACTGAAATAACTGTGGCAATCTGCACAACCTCACTAATAACAGCGAAAACCACTATAATTACAGTGACAATCTGCACAACCTCACTAATAACAGCGAAAACCACTAAAATAACAGTCACAATCTGCAAAGCCTCACTAATAACAGCGAAAACAACTGAAATAACTGTGGCAATCTGCACAACCTCACTAATAACAGCGAAAACCACTAAAATAACAGTCACAATCTGCAAAGCCTCACTAATAACAGCGAAAACCACTGAAATAGCTAAGGCAATCTGCACAACCTCACTAATAACAGCGAAAACCACTATAATTACATTGACAATCTGCACAACCTCACTAATAACAGCGAAAACCACTAAAATTACAGTGACAATCTGCAAAGCCTCACTAATAACAGCGAAAACCACTAAAATAACAGACACAATCTGCAAAACCTCACTAATAACAGCGAAAACCACTGAAATAACTGTGGCAATCTGCACAACCTCACTAATAACAGCGAAAACCACTATAATTACAGTGACAATCTGCACAACCTCACTAATAACAGCGAAAACCACTAAAATTACAGTGACAATCTGCAAAGCCTCACTAATAACAGCGAAAACCACTAAAATAACAGACACAATCTGCAAAACCTCACTAATAACAGCGAAAACCACTGAAATAACTGTGGCAATCTGCACAACCTCACTAATAACAGCGAAAACCACTATAATTACAGTGACAATCTGCACAACCTCACTAATAACAGCGAAAACCACTAAAATAACAGTCACAATCTGCAAAGCCTCACTAATAACAGCGAAAACCATTGAAATAACTGTGGCAACCTGCACAACATCACTAATAACAGCGAAAACCACTAAAATAACAGTCACAATCTGCAAAGCCTCACTAATAACAGCGAAAACCACTGAAATAACTGTGGCAATCTGCACAACCTCACTAATAACAGCGAAAACCACTAAAATTACAGTGACAATCTGCAAAGCCTCACTAATAACAGCGAAAACCACTAAAATAACAGACACAATCTGCAAAGCCTCACTAATAACAGCGAAAACCACTGAAATAACTGTGGCAATCTGCACAACCTCACTAATAACAGCGAAAACCACTATAATTACAGTGACAATCTGCACAACCTCACTAATAACAGCGAAAACCACTAAAATAACAGTCACAATCTGCAAAGCCTCACTAATAACAGCGAAAACAACTGAAATAACTGTGGCAATCTGCACAACCTCACTAATAACAGCGAAAACCACTAAAATAACAGTCACAATCTGCAAAGCCTCACTAATAACAGCGAAAACCACTGAAATAGCTAAGGCAATCTGCACAACCTCACTAATAACAGCGAAAACCACTATAATTACATTGACAATCTGCACAACCTCACTAATAACAGCGAAAACCACTAAAATTACAGTGACAATCTGCAAAGCCTCACTAATAACAGCGAAAACCACTAAAATAACAGACACAATCTGCAAAACCTCACTAATAACAGCGAAAACCACTGAAATAACTGTGGCAATCTGCACAACCTCACTAATAACAGCGAAAACCACTATAATTACAGTGACAATCTGCACAACCTCACTAATAACAGCGAAAACCACTAAAATTACAGTGACAATCTGCAAAGCCTCACTAATAACAGCGAAAACCACTAAAATAACAGACACAATCTGCAAAACCTCACTAATAACAGCGAAAACCACTGAAATAACTGTGGCAATCTGCACAACCTCACTAATAACAGCGAAAACCACTATAATTACAGTGACAATCTGCACAACCTCACTAATAACAGCGAAAACCACTAAAATAACAGTCACAATCTGCAAAGCCTCACTAATAATGTGAAGATTCTCCCTCGACTCTAAGTGTCGTAGGAGGAGAGAATCCCATAATAACACTCTTAAGAGTACACTCCTGAACACCAGTAAAAAAGCTGGGGTGTGGCTGTGTCATGGACACGGCCGTGTATTGTACGTGAATACGTTTATGGAACGGATAATATTTCTTGAATAAAATATTTTTATTTATGTATTTAGGACAAAAGCAAGGAAACAAATCATTGTTTTGTTACAATATAACCTTATTAATTATAGGTATGTGATACGAAAAGTACGACACAAATGGCAGACAAGATACATCCAGATTTCTGGTAAACGTTAAATCAATACAGGTATTACCTAACGTTGTTGGAGAAGTTTCAATATAAAACAAGTTGAACTCGCTGAGCATAAAGTCAGGCAATGAACAGTTTTGTGAGACATCAACATTAAAGTCTCCAACTATCATAACTGGTGTAGTAAGATCAGGCTCGTAATAGGGTATAATTTTAGCGATGTTTTTGGAATATTTTAACAACGATCGTATCATTAAGAGTTTAATATCTGCTAACGCTTTGCCCGGGTGGATATACGCACACCCGAGTATGAATTTGAAGAAGCCATTGGCGTTTACTAGACAGACATCACCTGCTTTTGGGTCTTTAATTTCCAAATAAATTTCCGAAATGTCAATGTCAACTCTATTACAATCAGTGAAGCTATTGATGTTGCGATATATGGCGACTCCACCGGCTTTGACTTGATGATGATGATACCGCTACCGATAAAGTAGTAGCAATTTGTCTGTTCTTAGCGGTTTTACAATATGTAGTCAAATCAAAGCCAGGCACCGAAAAATGGGGATTTTTCACCAAATTTTGCCGATTTTGAATTTCAAAATCGAATTCAATCAACCAGGCTGGCAGAATCGCCAGCAACACAAAAATTTCGCCATGAGAAACAAACGCATGCGGGCGCCACAAACACTCTCTCGGTGGGGTGACACCGATCGTTGACGTTCGGTTGCACAATCACATGTACTGGCGAAATTTTTGTGTTGCTGGCGATTCTGCCAGCCTGGCTGTTTGAATTTGATTTTGAAATTCAAAATCGGCAAAATTTAGTACAAAATAACCCCATTTTTCGGCGCTTCCCCCTCCGCCGCGCGCGATGCGCCAATGATCTCGCTTATCCTAGTGATTTCTTTGATCCTTCATCTATCCAGTGGTATAATTTAATTTCGGATGTAGTGCAGAGATTCGAATCTACAACGCCAAACTGTATCCCCCGATTTTATCATTAGTTTTTTTGGATTGCCCCCGTATGGTAGCAAATTTAAAGACGTATTCACGTCAAAAGTCGGTTGTTAGACAATCCTAATATTTATTCTCTATACATTTACTTTCCTTACTAACTAACAAGTACAGTTTTCACTTAAACTAAGCCGGATCGTTAAGGTTTGGTCGCTGAAGTACACCTGGCCAGCTTCTTCGCTTGCCGATATTGTCGCCGCTCGTTGTAGAGCCGTTGGAGTTCTTGCTCCACCCTTACTCGTTGCTCCCGACCCACAGCCAGGAGGAGTCGACGTCGCGTCTCTTCGAGATCTGCCCGGAATTGCGCCTCCTTTCCCGTTCGCTTCCTCGGTGGTAATTTCGGTACCACCGGAGTGGTTTTCTGCAGCGTCCGCCCCTTTAACCTTTCCCGGTACTCTTGTATTGTTAAAGGCCGGGGTCCAACCTCTGGGTTGCGGAGCTCCTCTTGTAGCCGTTGTTTCTTGTCACTCGCTGGGGGAGAGTTGCCCAGTGATTACAAAGTATTTACGCTCGATAGGTTCAAAGAACCGTGGTCGAGGCTTAAGCGGAGAGGCTAAGAGCTCTCATCCGCTAGTTCTTTGTTAGCGACGAGGGGTTCATACTCACTTCTTGTTTGGTGATACTGGTATGCTGCCCGGTTGAACGGTCTGATCGTCTCCCTGGTGATGGTACTTGGGTTGCTGGGCTGGTCTTCCTGGCGATCTGGCTCTTCCCGTCGTCTGCTGGTGAACGTCTATCTAAGGTGACTCGTTGCCTCTCTGAGTAAGACTGACTGCTCCCTAATTTTCCCAATCCTTTTATTCCTGATTTTTACTGACGCCGCAGTCCCTACTCCGTCATTCTTTCCATGGTTTCTTTGACCCAATTTCAAAATCCGCGCCAAGTGCATTTTGCGCACAAACTTTGTGTCGCAATTTCGTAATTCGCGCGCACTGCACATTCTTCTCCAAATGGGTCACTTCGCGTCACGTTGATCGTCACGTTGTTCGATCATTTCGCCATCTAGCGGTGTCTAGTGGAGACGCCTATTTTAGTACAAATTTGTACTAGACGATCGCGACTTGTACTAGATTTGTACTAGATGATCGCGACTTGTGACATGGCATGGTGACTGACATGTGTCATGGCGTGTGTGGTGTTTTTAGGTGAGTATTTTGACGTATTTATGTTTCTAATCTCCTTTCTTTTTAGGATTCCTCGTCGTGGCCCGAACAATTCATCACATTCCTCCCCTCTCTGGAGAACTCCCCCATGGACAAAAGTGTTGTGGTGGGTGTCGCGCTTGGTGCATGGTGTTGATGAAGGTTAGTAGTTCGTTGATGGAGACTTCCTTGTTAGATGTGTTTTGTTTCTTTTCCAGGTGATTTCACTATTTCCTCGGTGTTTATGTTGTCGACAATGCGGAGTTACGTGATTTTCTACTGCTTGGTGGTATCTCTAGTGCAGGACTTTTGCGGGTGGTTGCAGGTGTGGCGTTCGGTATTACTTTTTTCTGTCTTAGTTTTTCAATAGTGTTAGCTAAATCTCTTCTTCATCCCCTAACTAATTCCTATGTCGTTTTATTTCCCTAACTCCCTAAACTAATCTAATTGAACCTATCCGTTTTACGTGTTAACATTATCTATTACATTTCTCTTAACTTTCTTGTGGTCATGCGACCTTTACCTACCCCATTTCATTCATTTTCCTCACATATTTCTGTTACAATTTTATTCGTGTTTTCCATTACATTTTTCTTACATCATGTTCTTATTGCTTTAGCAAATGTTTACAATTTTTTTTTTCATTACTCTCTGTTCGATTCTTTTATTTAAATCTACTTTCAACCATATTGGCTTTTACAAATGTTTTGTTTATAAATGTTTATGATTTTAAATGTCTGCTTAAATCTACTTCCTTGTTTTTTATATTTTTTATTGTTTATACTGTTAATGTTTACAATTTTTTAAGTATTTGCTTAAATCTACCTTTTTATCCCTTTTAGTGTTGAGGATGTCGTGTTTCTTGGTGGCTGATTCCGACAAATACTGGTCCGGGTCGTCTGATGTCCTTCTCGGCCTTCCTGCTGGATATGGGTAGGTTGGTTTTTCCCATAAATCTGAGTTTTTCCGTACTGGTAACGTTAGTGGTTCTCCGACTAGTGTTTCTCTTGCTAACTTTTTTCTCATTTTAGCAATTTCCGCTTTCAAAACTTGGTCTGGACCATGTTGTTTGACCGGTGTTTTGTCTAACTTCAAGTGGTGATACAATTCATCGGCCTCCCGAAGTACGTCATCCCAGCTGGAGGGAGTCAGCCCCAGCTCATCTACCTCAACTTTGGGGGTCAGGTCTTCCACGACTTTTAGGTTTTCATGATTTTCTACCATAGTTGTCTGGATTCCTTTGTTTCTTGTAGATTGACGTTTGATATCTTCCTCGATGGACAGAACCATGTTACCTATTTTGATGGTTATGTCTTTTGATGCCCCAAACCACTTTATGTGTATGGAATTGCTTCCGCTGTTATGATAGTTTTTGGTGTTGATTACGATGGTCGTCGCCTCCTTTCCGTCTACCCGTCCTGCTCGTTGGTTATTTCCGGACATCGTGGGACCCTGGTAATTAGTGATTGAGGCGTTAGTTAAGTTTTTTTTTTTTTCATTCTCATTTTTTTTTTTTTCTGGTATATTCGGTTAGGTTGCTTATTATTATTATATATATTTTTTTTTCTTTTTTTCTTTTATTGCTATTGCTATTGGTCTTAGGGCTTAGTTTTTCTTTTGAGTATCCGTCGTATCGTCGTGGTTAGGGTTCTCGAGGGTGTGTCTGATTTTCCGCTGGGTTGGTTACTGGGTTGGATGAGTCATCCTTTTCATTTTCCGCAAGGATTTGATCTCTTCTGGGGATCGTTATCGGCATTGATACAATTTGCACTCGCCGGGGGCTGGGTCGCGAGGGTTGTGGTGGCGGCTGGCGGCTAGTGTTTTTATTCCTGTATCTTCCGTAGATTCTTATCACGATACTAATGGAGATGACCATTAGAAGTCCTACCGTTGCCCCAGTTGTTGTGTGTAACTGGATTTTTTGGTGCCGGTTTTGTTGGCTTTCCGTGATTTTCGTGTCCAAGTCGTCTAGCGTCTCACTAATGCCTTTGAAATGGTCATTTACCGCTACTGGATGCAAAATTTCCATCCGCGCTTCCGTTTTCCGTTTTTTGATCGGTATCTGGTATTTGGAAAAGTCTACGCTCGGCGGTAGAATTTCTCCGGGGTGGTGCATATTTAGTGGTTGTATTTCCGTAATTCGGTATGGTAGCGTGTATTCAGCTAAATGGTACACACATTTATTCTTCAACTCTACTATGCCCAAACCAGTTAGTTGATAGATTTGTTCTTGACTTTCACATTGGCTTATGAGTGGTGTCGATTGTTGTACCCAGTAAAGCCAAGCGTTATCTTGATGCATAGGGATTAGTATGGGTCCCGCGGTGTTCAACACGCGTATCTGACAACCAGTCGGTATTTGGTCAGTAGCTCGGAACAATGCTGATGTACAATCGGTGCGTGTTGGTTTAGCTAGAATTGGATCGCCCTGATGACAAACGCTGTAGGTCGTATTCACTTGAATGCATCGACTTTGATAGTCTAATTCCGTTAATCCGAAGTTCTGTTGGGACCTACTGGTGTTTAAGAAATATGTGGTCCCAATGTCATACAAGTAGTAGGAGTTGTGCCCCGAATTTATCGGTGTTGTGTATACCCTCTTCAAGGTATATAATTGACCTTCCAGTAATGGTAGTTGGATCTGTATGAGGGTGCCTCCCGGGCTTTGTTCATAATCTACGCTAGCGATCTTCTGTAGCGTGATCTGGTCCATGGTTGTTTTTCTTCCCTGTTGGCTTTCAAGGGCCTTGGCGTAGACTTCCAGAATTTCTCTGGTTGGTAGTAACAGTGGGCTCAGTTCCCGTCGGTTTAGTGATTCCATAACTATGAATAAGTCCGTTATTTCTAAATACATCTGCTGTAGTTCCGCCATCATGAATAGTATTACTTCGTTGAGGTCTAGGCGTACTTGTATTACGTGGATTTGGTCGGAATGCTTGTCTATTTCCCCTATCTTGGTGTTGAAAAGCTCGACCTTTCGCGTCAACTTGTTTTGTCTTACTGTCATCTCTTCGTTGGCTTTACTCATAGCCTTTAGGGTGGTTTTCATAACGGTCACTTGTTGTTTTGCCAAGTCCAGCGTGGTTTTCGTGTTCTCTTCCAACTCTGCTAACTTTTGATGAATGTGCTCCGAGTCTTCACTGTCCATGGTTCCGAAGATGCTTTTTATTATTTTTCCCCCTAAATTTATCAGTCCTCGCTTGGTTCGACCATGCGGTGTTAACGTATAATCTGCCCTGTCCATAAGCTCGCGTATTTGTTTTACTCGTTTCCTGATTTCCATTTGCCAATGATGGCAATACTCCTCCCCGACTAGGAGGCCCGTGTTGTCACAAAGGTGGTGGATCGCGGTTTCACATTCTGCTAGGTATTTTAGGTGTAGTTCCCACGTTGGTGTTGGTAAACGGGTTACAATGGTCCAATGGTCGCGATAAATCTGCACTTTTCTGAGAGGCTCGAACACTATGATCGCGATGATCGCGACTTGTGACATGGCATGGTGACTGACATGTGTCATGGCGTGTGTGGTGTTTTTAGGTGAGTATTTTGACGTATTTATGTTTCTAATCTCCTTTCTTTTTAGGATTCCTCGTCCTGGCCCGAACAATTCATCACAATAACAGCGAAAACCACTAAAATAACAGTCACAATCTGCAAAGCCTCACTAATAACAGCGAAAACCACTGAAATAACTGTGGCAATCTGCACAAGCTCACTAATAACAGCGAAAACCACTGAAATAACAGTCACAATCTGCAAAGCCTCACTAATAACAGCGAAAACCACTAAAATAACAGTCACAATCTGCAAAGCCTCACTAATAACAGCGAAAACCACTGAAATAACTGTGGCAATCTGCACAACCTCACTAATAACAGCGAAAACCACTATAATTACAGTGACAATCTGCACAACCTCACTAATAACAGCGAAAACCACTATAATTACAGTGACAATCTGCAAAGCCTCACTAATAACAGCGAAAACCACTAAAATAACAGTCACAATCTGCAAAGCCTCACTAATAACAGCGAAAACCACTGAAATAACTGTGGCAATCTGCACAACCTCACTAATAACAGCGAAAACCACTAAAATTACAGTGACAATCTGCACAACCTCACTAATAACAGCGAAAACCACTAAAATAACTGTGGCAATCTGCACAACCTCACTAATAACAGCGAAAACCACTATAATTACAGTGACAATCTGCACAACCTCACTAATAACAGCGAAAACCACTAAAATAACAGTCACAATCTGCACAGCCTCACTAATAACAGCGAAAACCACTGAAATAACTGTGGCAATCTGCACAACCTCACTAATAACAGCGAAAACCACTATAATTACAGTGACAATCTGCACAACCTCACTAATAACAGCGAAAACCACTAAAATAACAGTCACAATCTGCAAAGCCTCACTAATAACAGCGAAAACCACTAAAATAACAGTCACAATCTGCAAAGCCTCACTAATAACAGCGAAAACCACTGAAATAACTGTGGCAATCTGCACAACCTCACTAATAACAGCGAAAACAACTATAATTACAGTGACAATCTGCACAACCTCACTAATAACAGCGAAAACCACTAAAATAACAGTCACAATCTGCAAAGCCTCACTAATAAAAGCGAAAACCACTGAAATAACTGTGGCAATCTGCACAACCTCACTAATAACAGCGAAAACCACTAAAATAACAGTCACAATCTGCAAAGCCTCACTAATAACAGCGAAAACCACTGAAATAACTGTGGCAATCTGCACAACCTCACTAATAACAGCGAAAACCACTAAAATTACAGTGACAATCTGCAAAGCCTCACTAATAACAGCGAAAACCACTAAAATAACAGACACAATCTGCAAAACCTCACTAATAACAGCGAAAACCACTGAAATAACTGTGGCAATCTGCACAACCTCACTAATAACAGCGAAAACCACTATAATTACAGTGACAATCTGCACAACCTCACTAATAACAGCGAAAACCACTAAAATAACAGTCAAAATCTGCAAAGCCTCACTAATAACAGCGAAAACCACTGAAATAACTGTGGCAATCTGCACAACCTCACTAATAACAGCGAAAACCACTAAAATAACAGTCACAATCTGCAAAGCCTCACTAATAACAGCGAAAACCACTGAAATAGCTGTGGCAATCTGCACAACCTCACTAATAACAGCGAAAACCACTATAATTACAGTGACAATCTGCACAACCTCACTAATAACAGCGAAAACCACTAAAATAGCAGTCACAATCTGCAAAGCCCCACTAATAACAGCGAAAACCAATGAAATAACTGTGGCAATCTGCACAACCTCACTAATAACAGCAAAAACCACTATAATTACAGTGACAATCTGCACAACCTCACTAATAACAGCGAAAACCACTAAAATAACAGTCACAATCTGCAAAGCCTCACTAATAACAGCGAAAACCACTGAAATAACTGTGGCAATCTGCACAACCTCACTAATAACAGCGAAAACCACTAAAATAACAGTCACAATCTGCAAAGCCTCACTAATAACAGCGAAAACCACAGAAATAACTGTGGCAATCTGCACAACCTCACTAATAACAGCGAAAACCACTATAATTACAGTGACAATTTGCACAACCTCACTAATAACAGCGAAAACCACTATAATTACAGTGACAATCTGCAAAGCCTCACTAATAACAGCGAAAACCACTAAAATAACAGTCACAACCTGCAAAGCCTCACTAATAACAGCGAAAACCTTTGAAATAACTGTGGCAATCTGCACAACCTCACTAATAACAGCGAAAACCACTATAATTACAGTGACAATCTGCACAACCTCACTAATAACAGCGAAAACCACTAAAATAACAGTCACAATCTGCAAAACCTCACTAATAACAGCGAAAACCACTAAAATAACAGTCACAATCTGCAAAGCCTCACCAATAACAGCGAAAACCACTTAAATAACAGTCACAATCTGCAAAGCCTCACTAATAACAACGAAAACCACTGAAATAACTGTGGCAATCTGCACAACCTCACTAATAACAGCGAAAACCACTATAATTACAGTGACAATCTGCACAACCTCACTAATAACAGCGAAAACCACTAAAATAACAGTCACAATCTGCAAAGCCTCACTAATAACAGCGAAAACCACTGAAATAACTGTGGCAATCTGCACGACCTCACTAATAACAGCGAAAACCACTATAATTACAGTGACAATCTGCACAACCTCACTAATCACAGCGAAAACCACTAAAATAACAGTCACAATCTGCAAAGTCTCACTAATAACAGCGAAAACCACTAAAATAACAGTCACAGTCTGCAAAGCCTCACTAATAACAGCGAAAACCACTAAAATAACTGTGGCAATCTGCACAACCTCACTAATAACAGCGAAAACCACTAAAATTACAGTGACAATCTGCACAACCTCACTAATAACAGCGAAAACCACTAAAATAGCTGTGGCAATCTGCACAACCTCACTAATAACAGCGAAAACCACTAAAATAACAGCCACGATCTGCAAAGCCTCACTAATAACAGCGAAAACCACTGAAATAACTGTGGCAATCTGCACAACCTCACTAATAACAGCGAAAATCACTAAAATAACAGTCACAATCTGCAAAGCCTCACTAATAACAGCGAAAACCACTAAAATAACAGTCACAATCTGCAAAGCCTCACTAATAACAGCGAAAACCACTGAAATAACTGTGGGAATCTGCACAACCTCACTAATAACAGCGAAAACCACTATAATTACAGTGACAATCTGCACAACCTCACTAATAACAGCGAAAACCACTAAAATAACAGTCACAATCTGCAAAGCCTCACTAATAACAGCGAAAACCACTGAAATAACTGTGGCAATCTGCACTACCTCACTAATAACAGCGAAAACCACTAAAATAACAGTGACAATCTGCACAACCTCACTAATAACAGCGAAAACCACTAAAATAACAGTCACAATCTGCAAAGCCTCACTAATAACAGCGAAAACCACTGAAATAACTGTGGCAATCTGCACAACCTCACTAATAACAGCGAAAACCACTGAAATAACTGTGGCAATCTGCACAACCTCACTAATAACAGCGAAAACCACTATAATTACAGTGATAATCTGCACAACCTCACTAATAACAGCGAAAACCACTAAAATAACAGTCACAATCTGCAAAGCCTCACTAATAACAGCGAAAACCACTGAAATAACTGTGGCAATCTGCACAACCTCACTAATAACAGCGAAAACCACTATAATTACAGTGACAATCTGCACAACCTCACTAATAACAGCGAAAACCACTAAAATAACAGTCACAATCTGCAAAGCCTCACTAATAACAGCGAAAACCACTGAAATAACTGTGGCAATCTGCACAACCTCACTAATAACAGCGAAAACCACTATAATTACAATGACAATCTGCACAACCTCACTAATAACAGCGAAAACCACTAAAATAACAGTCACAATCTGCAAAGCCTCACTAATAACAGCGAAAACCACTGAAATAACTGTGGCAATCTGCACAACCTCACTAATAACAGCGAAAACCACTAAAATAACAGTCACAATCTGCAAAGCCTCACTAATAACAGCGAAAACCACTGAAATAACTGTGGCAATCTGCACAACCTCACTAATAACAGCGAAAACCACTATAATTACAGTGACAATCTGCACAACCTCACTAATAACAGCGAAAACCACTAAAATAACAGTCACAATCTGCAAAGCCTCACTAATAACAGCGAAAACCACTGAAATAACTGTGGCAATCTGCACAACCTCACTTATAACAGCGAAAACCACTGAAATAACTGTGGCAATCTGCACAACCTAACTAATAACAGCGAAAACCACTAAAATTACAGTGACAATCTGCAAAGCCTCACTAATAACAGCGAAAACCACTGAAATAACTGTGGCAATCTGCACAACCTCACTAATAACAGCGAAAACCACTATAATTACAGTGACAATCTGCACAACCTCACTAATAACAGCGAAAACCACTAAAATAACAGTCACAATCTACAAAGCCTCACTAATAACAGCGAAAACCACTGAAATAACTGTGGCAATCTGCACAACCTCACTAATAACAGCGAAAACCACTATAATTACAGTGACAATCAGCACAACCTCACTAATAACAGCGAAAACCACTAAAATAACAGTCACAATCTGCAAAGCCTCACTAATAACAGCGAAAACCACTGAAATAACTGTGGCAATCTGCACAACCTCACTAATAACAGCGAAAACCACTATAATTACAGTGACAATCTGCACAACCTCACTAATAACAGCGAAAACCACTAAAATAACAGTCACAATCTGCAAAGCCTCACTAATAACAGCGAAAACCACTGAAATAACTGTGGCAATCTGCACAACCTCACTAATAACAGCGAAAACCACTAAAATAACAGTCACAATCTGCAAAGCCTCACTAATAACAGCGGAAACCACTAAAATAACAGTCACAATCTGCAAAGCCTCACTAATAACAGCGAAAACCACTAAAATAACTGTGGCAATCTGCACAACCTCACAAATAACAGCGAAAACCACTGAAATAACAGTCACAATCTGCAAAGCCTCACTAATAACAGCGAAAACCACTAAAATAACAGTCAAAATCTGCAAAGCCTCACTAATAACAGCGAAAACCACTGAAATAACTGTGGCAATCTGCACAACCTCACTAATAACAGCGAAAACCACTAAAATAACAGTCACAATCTGCAAAGCCTCACTAATAACAGCGAAAACCACTAAAATAACAGTCACAATCTGCAAAGCCTCACTAATAACAGCGAAAACCAATATAATTACAGTGACAATCTGCACAACCTCACTAATAACAGCGAAAACCACTAAAATTACAGTGACAATCTGCAAAGCCTCACTAATAACAGCGAAAACCACTAAAATAACAGTCACAATCGGCAAAGCCTCACTAATAACAGCGAAAACCACTGAAATAACTGTGGCAATCTGCACAACCTCACTAATAACAGCGAAAACCACTATAATTACAGTGACAATCTGCACAACCTCACTAATAACAGCGAAAACCACTAAAATAACAGTCACAATCTGCAAAGCCTCACTAATAACAGCGAAAACCACTAAAATAACAGTCACAATTTGCAAAGCCTCACTAATAACAGCGAAAACCACTGAAATAACTGTGGCAATCTGCACAACCTCACTAATAACAGCGAAAACCACTATAATTACAGTGACAATCTGCACAACCTCACTAATAACAGCGAAAACCACTAAAATAACAGTCACAATCTGCAAAGCCTCACTATTAACAGCGAAAACCACTAAAATAACAGTCACAATCTGCAAAGCCTCACTAATAACAGCGAAAACCACTGAAATAACTGTGGCAATCTGCACAACCTCACTAATAACAGCGAAAACCACTAAAATAACAGTCACAATCTGCAAAGCCTCACTAATAACAGCGAAAACCACTAAAATAACAGTCACAATCTGCAAAGCCTCACTAATAACAGCGAAAACCACTGAAATAACTGTGGCAATCTGCACAACCTCACTAATAACAGCGAAAACCACTATAATTACAGTGACAATCTGCACAACCTCACTAATAACAGCGAAAACCACTAAAATAACAGTCACAATCTGCAAAGCCTCACTAATAACAGCGAAAACCACTGAAATAACTGTGGCAATCTGCACAACCTCACTAATAACAGCGAAAACCACTGAAATAACTGTGGCAATCTGCACAACCTCACTAATAACAACGAAAACCACTAAAATTACAGTGACAATCTGCAAAGCCTCACTAATAACAGCGAAAACCACTGAAATAACTGTGGCAATCTGCACAACCTCACTAATAACAGCGAAAACCACTATAATTACAGTGACAATCTGCACAACCTCACTAATAACAGCGAAAACCACTATAATTACAGTGACAATCTGCACAACCTCACTAATAACAGCGAAAACCACTATAATTACAGTGACAATCTGCAAAGCCTCACTAATAACAGCGAAAACCACTAAAATAACTGTGGCAGTCTGCACAACCTCACTAATAACAGCGAAAACCACTATAATTACAGTGGCAATCTGCAAAGCCTCACTAATAACAGCGAAAACCACTAAAATAACAGTCACAATCTGCAAAGCCTCACTAATAACAGCGAAAACCTCTGAAATAACTGTGGCAATCTGCACAACCTCACTAATAACAGCGAAAAACACTAAAATAACAGTCACAATCTGCAAAGCCTCACTAATAACAGCGAAAACCACTGAAATAACTGTGGCAATCTGCACAACCTCACTAATAACAGCGAAAACCACTATAATTACAGTGACAATCTGCACAACCTCACTAATAACAGCGAAAACCACTAAAATAACAGTCACAAGCTGCAAAGCCTCACTAATAACAGCGAAAACCACTAAAATAACAGTCACAATCTGCAAAGCCTCACTAATAACAGCGAAAACCACTGAAATAACTGTGGCAATCTGCACAACCTCACTAATAACAGCGAAAACCACTATAATTACAGTGACAATCTGCACAACCTCACTAATAACAGCGGAAACCACTAAAATAACAGTCACAATCTGCAAAGCCTCACTAATAACAGCGAAAACCACTAAAATAACAGTCACAATCTGCAAAGCCTAACTAATAACAGCGAAAACCACTGAAATAACTGTGGCAATCTGCACAACCTCACTAATAACAGCGAAAACCACTAAAATAACAGTCACAATCTGCAAAGCCTCACTAATAACAGCGAAAACCACTGAAATAACTGTGGCAATCTGCACAACCTCACTAATAACAGCGAAAACCACTATAATTACAGTGACAATCTGCACAACCTCACTAATAACAGCGAAAACCACTAAAATAACAGTCACAATCTGCAAAGCCTCACTAATAACAGCGAAAACCACTAAAATAACAGTCACAATCTGCAAAGCCTCACTAATAACAGCGAAAACCACTGAAATAAGTGTGGCAATCTGCACAACCTCACTAATAACAGCGAAAACCACTATAATTACAGTGACAATCTGCACAACCTCTTTAATAACAGCGAAAACCACTAAAATAACAGTCACAATCCGCAAAGCCTCACTAATAACAGCAAAAACCACTGAAATAACTGTGGCAATCTGCACAACCTCACTAATAACAACGAAAACCACTATAATTACAGTGACAATCTGCAAAGCCTCACTAATAACAGCGAAAACCACTAAAATAACTGTGGCAATCTGCACAACCTCACTAATAACAGCGAAAACCACTATAATTACAGTGACAATCTGCAAAGCCTCACTAATAACAGGGAAAACCACTAAAATAACAGTCACAATCTGCAAAGCCTCACTAATAACAGCGAAAACCACTGAAATAACTGTGGCAATCTGCACAACCTCACTAATAACAGCGAAAACCACTAAAATAACAGTCACAATCTGCAAAGCCTCACTAATAACAGCGAAAACATCTGAAATAACTGTGGCAATCTGCACAACCTCACTAATAACAGCGAAAACCACTAAAATAACAGTCACAATCTGCAAAGCCTCACTAATAACAGCGAAAACCACTGAAATAACAGTCACAATCTGCAAAGCCTCACTAATAACAGCGAAAACCACTGAAATAACTGTGGCAATCTGCACAACCTCACTAATAACAGCGAAAACCACTAAAATAACAGTCACAATCTGCAAAGCCTCTTTAATAACAGCGAAAACCACTAAAATAACAGTCACAAACTGCAAAGCCTCACTAATAACAGCGAAAACCACTGAAATAACTGTGACAATCTGCACAACCTCACTAATAACAGCGTAAACCACTATAATTACAGTGACAATCTGCACAACCTCACTAATAACAGCGAAAACCACTAAAATAACAGTCACAATCTGCAAAGCCTCACTAATAACAGCGAAAACCACTGAAATAGCCGTGGCAATCTGCACAACCTCACTAATAACAGCGAAAACCACTAAAATAACAGTCACAATCTGCAAAGCCTCACTCATAACAGCGAAAACCACTGAAATAACTGTCACAATCTGCAAAGCCTCGCTTATAACAGCGAAAACCACTAAAATAACAGTAACAATCTGCAAAGCCTCACTAATAACAGCGAAAACCACTGAAATAACTGTGGCAATCTGCACAACCTCACTAATAACAGCGAAAACCACTAAAATAACAGTCACAATCTGCAAAGCCTCACTAATAACAGCGAAAACCACTAAAATAACAGTCACAATCTGCAAAGCCTCACTAATAACAGCGAAAACCACTATAATTACAGTGACAATCTGCACAACCTCACTAATAACAGCGAAAACCACTAAAATTACAGTGACAATCTGCAAAGCCTCACTAATAACAGCGAAAACCACTAAAATAACAGTCACAATCTGCAAAGCCTCACTAATAACAGCGAAAACCACTGAAATAAATGTGGCAATCTGCACAACCTCACTAATAACAGCGAAAACCACTATAATTACAGTGACAATCTGCACAACCTCACTAATAACAGCGAAAACCACTAAAATAACAGTCACAATCTGCAAAGCCTCACTAATAACAGCGAAAACCACTGAAATAACCGTGGCAATCTGCACAACCTCACTAATAACAGCGAAAACCACTAAAATAACAGTCACAATCTGCAAAGCCTCACTAATAACAGCGAAAACCACTGAAATAACTGTGGCAATCTGCACAACCTCACTAATAACAACGAAAACCACTATAATTACAGTGACAATCTGCAAAGCCTCACTAATAACAGCGAAAACCACTAAAATAACTGTGGCAATCTGCACAACCTCACTAATAACAGCGAAAACCACTAAAATAACAGTCACAATCTGCAAAGCCTCACTAATAACAGCGAAAACCACTGAAATAACTGTGGCAATCTGCACAACCTCACTAATAACAGCGAAAACCACTAAAATAACAGTAACAATCTGCAAAGCCTCACTAATAACAGCGAAAACCACTGAAATAACTGTGACAATCTGCACAACCTCACTAATAACAGCGAAAACCACTATAATTACAGTGACAAACTGCACAACCTCACTAATAACAGCGAAAACCACTAAAATAACAGTCACAATCTGCAAAGCCTCACTAATAACAGCGAAAACCACTGAAATAACCGTGGCAATCTGCACAACCTCACTAATAACAGCGAAAACCACTAAAATAACAGTCACAATCTGCAACGCCTCACTAATAACAGCGAAAACCACTGAAATAACTGTCACAATCTGCAAAGCCTCACTTATAACAGCGAAAACCACTAAAATAACAGTAACAATCTGCAAAGCCTCACTAATAACAGCGAAAACCACTGAAATAACTGTGGCAATCTGCACAACCTCACTAATAACAGCGAAAACCACTAAAATAACAGTCACAATCTGCAAAGCCTCACTAATAACAGCGAAAACCACTAAAATAACAGTCACAATCTGCAAAGCCTCACTAATAACAGCGAAAACCACTATAATTACAGTGACAATCTGCACAACCTCACTAATAACAGCGAAAACCACTAAAATTACAGTGACAATCTGCAAAGCCTCACTAATAACAGCGAAAACCACTAAAATAACAGTCACAATCTGCAAAGCCTCACTAATAACAGCGAAAACCACTGAAATAAATGTGGCAATCTGCACAACCTCACTAATAACAGCGAAAACCACTATAATTACAGTGACAATCTGCACAACCTCACTAATAACAGCGAAAACCACTAAAATAACAGTCACAATCTGCAAAGCCTCACTAATAACAGCGAAAACCACTGAAATAACCGTGGCAATCTGCACAACCTCACTAATAACAGCGAAAACCACTAAAATAACAGTCACAATCTGCAAAGCCTCACTAATAACAGCGAAAACCACTGAAATAACTGTGGCAATCTGCACAACCTCACTAATAACAACGAAAACCACTATAATTACAGTGACAATCTGCAAAGCCTCACTAATAACAGCGAAAACCACTAAAATAACTGTGGCAATCTGCACAACCTCACTAATAACAGCGAAAACCACTAAAATAACAGTCACAATCTGCAAAGCCTCACTAATAACAGCGAAAACCACTGAAATAACTGTGGCAATCTGCACAACCTCACTAATAACAGCGAAAACCACTAAAATAACAGTAACAATCTGCAAAGCCTCACTAATAACAGCGAAAACAACTGAAATAACTGTGGCAATCTGCACAACCTCACTAATAACAGCGAAAACCACTAAAATAACAGTCACAATCTGCAAAGCCTCACTAATAACAGCGAAAACCACTAAAATAACAGTCACAATCTGCAAAGCCTCACTAATAACAGCGAAAACCACTGAAATAACTATTCAAATCTGCACAACCTCACTAATAACAGCGAAGACCACTAAAATAACAGTCACAATCTGCAAAGCCTCACTAATAACAGCGAAAACCACTAAAATAACAGTCACAATCTGCAAAGCCTCACTAATAACAGCGAAAACCACTGAAATAACTGTGACAATCTGCACAACCTCACTAATAACAGCGAAAACCACTATAATTACAGTGACAAACTGCACAACCTCACTAATAACAGCGAAAACCACTAAAATAAAGGTCACAATCTGCAAAGCCTCACTAATAACAGCGAAAACCACTGAAATAACCGTGGCAATCTGCACAACCTCACTAATAACAGCGAAAACCACTAAAATAACAGTCACAATCTGCAACGCCTCACTAATAACAGCGAAAACCACTGAAATAACTGTCACAATCTGCAAAGCCTCACTTATAACAGCGAAAACCACTAAAATAACAGTAACAATCTGCAGAGCCTCACTAATAACAGCGAAAACCACTGAAATAACTGTGGCAATCTGCACAACCTCACTAATAACAGCGAAAACCACTAAAATAACAGTCACAATCTGCAAAGCCTCACTAATAACAGCGAAAACCACTAAAATAACAGTCACAATCTGCAAAGCCTCACTAATAACAGCGAAAACCACTATAATTACAGTGACAATCTGCACAACCTCACTAATAACAGCGAAAACCACTAAAATTACAGTGACAATCTGCAAAGCCTCACTAATAACAGCGAAAACCACTAAAATAACAGTCACAATCTGCAAAGCCTCACTAATAACAGCGAAAACCACTGAAATAACTGTGGCAATCTGCACAACCTCACTAATAACAGCGAAAACCACTATAATTACAGTGACAATCTGCACAACCTCACTAATAACAGCGAAAACCACTAAAATAACAGTCACAATCTGCAAAGCCTCACTAATAACAGCGAAAATCACTAAAATAACAGTCACAATCTGCAAAGCCTCACTAATAACAGCGAAAACCACTGAAATAACTGTGGCAATCTGCACAACCTCACTAATAACAGCGAAAACCACTATAATTACAGTGACAATCTGCACAACCTCACTAATAACAGCGAAAACCACTAAAATAACAGTCACAATCTGCAAAGCCTCACTAATAACAGCGAAAACCACTAAAATAACAGTCACAATCTGCAAAGCCTCACTAATAACAGCGAAAACCACTGAAATAACTGTGGCAATCTGCACAACCTCACTAATAACAGCGAAAACCACTAAAATAACAGTCACAATCTGCAAAACCTCACTAATAACAGCGAAAACCACTGAAATAACTGTGGCAATCTGCACAACCTCACTAATAACAGCGAAAACCACTATAATTACAGTGACAATCTGCACAACCTCACTAATAACAGCGAAAACCACTAAAATAACAGTCACAATCTGCACAGCCTCACTAATAACAGCGAAAACCACTATAATTACAGTGACAATCTGCAAAGCCTCACTAATAACAGCGAAAACCACTAAAATAACAGTCACAATCTGCAAAGCCTCACTAATAACAGCGAAAACCACTGAAATAACTGTGGCAATCTGCACAACCTCACTAATAACAGCGAAAACCACTAAAATAACAGTCACAATCTGCAAAGCCTCACTAATAACAGCGAAAACCACTAAAATAACTGTGACAATCTGCACAACCTCACTAATAACAGCGAAAACCACTAAAATTACAGTGACAATGTGCAAAGCCTCACTAATAACAGCGAAAACCACTGAAATAACTGTGGCAATCTGCACAACCTCACTAATAACAGCGAACACCACTATAATTACAGTGACAATCTGCACAACCTCACTAATAACAGCGAAAACCACTAAAATAACAGTCACAATCTGCAAAGCCTCACTAATAACAGCGAAAACCACTAAAATAACAGTCACAATCTGCAAAGCCTCACTAATAACAGCGAAAACCACTGAAATAACTGTGGCAATCTGCACAACCTCACTAATAACAGCGAAAACCACTATAATTACAGTGACAATCTGCACAACCTCACTAATAACAGCGAAAACCACTAAAATAACAGTCACAATCTGCAAAGCCTCACTAATAACAGCGAAAACCACTGAAATAACTGTGGCAATCTGCACAACCTCACTAATAACAGCGAAAACCACTAAAATAACAGTCACAATCTGCAAAGCCTCACAAATAACAGCGAAAACCACTAAAATAACTGTGGCAATCTGCACAACCTCACTAATAACAGCGAAAACCACTATAATTACAGTGACAATCTGCAAAGCCTCACTAATAACAGCGAAAACCACTCAAATAACAGTCACAATCTGCAAAGCCTTACTAATCACAGCGAAAACCACTGAAATAACTGTGACAATCTGCACAACCTCACTAATAACAGCGAAAACCACTAAAATAACAGTCACAATCTGCAAAGCCTAACTAATAACAGCGAAAACCACTGAAATAACTGTGGCAATCTGCACAACCTCACTAATAACAGCGAAAACCACTAAAATAACAGTCACAATCTGCAAAGCCTCACTAATAACAGCGAAAACCACTAAAATAACAGTCACAATCTGCAAAGCCTCACTCATAACAGCGAAAACCACTGAAATAACTGTGGCAATCTGCACAACCTCACCAATAACAGCGAAAACCACTAAAATAACAGTCACAATCTGCAAAGCCTCACTAATAACAGCGAAAACCACTAAAATAACAGTCACAATCTGCAAAGCCTCACTAATAACAGCGAAAACCACTGAAATAACTGTGGCAATCTGCACAACCTCACTAATAACAGCGAAAACCACTATAATTACAGTGACAATCTGCACAACCTCACTAATAACAGCGAAAACCACTAAAATAACAGTCACAATCTGCAAAGCCTCACTAATAACAGCGAAAACCACTAAAATAACAGTCACAATCTGAAAAGCCTCACTAATAACAGCGAAAACCACTGAAATAACTGTGGCAATCTGCACAACCTCACTAATAACAGCGAAAACCACTAAAATAACAGTCACAATCTGCAAAGCGTCACTAATAACAGCGAAAATCACTGAAATAACTGTGGCAATCTGCACAACCTCACTAATAACAGCGAAAACCACTATAATTACAGTGACAATCTGCACAACCTCACTAATAACAGCGAAAACCACTAAAATAACAGTCACAATCTGCAAAGCCTCACTAATAACAGCGAAAACCACTAAAATAACAGTCACAATCTGCAAAGCCTCACTAATAACCGCGAAAACCACTGAAATAACTGTGGCAATCTGCACAACCTCACTAATAACAGCGAAAACCACTAAAATAACAGTCACAATCTGCAAAGCCTCACTAATAACAGCGAAAACCACTAAAATAACAGTCACAATCTGCAAAGCCTCACTAATAACCGCGAAAACCACTGAAATAACTGTGGCAATCTGCACAACCTCACTAATAACAGCGAAAACCACTAAAATTACAGTCACAATCTGCAAAGCCTCACTAATAACAGCGAAAACCACTGAAATAACTGTGGCAATCTGCACAACCTCACTAATAACAGCGAAAACCACTATAATTACAGTGACAATCTGCACAACCTCACTAATAACAGCGAAAACAACTAAAATAACAGTCACAATCTGCAAAGCCTCACTAATAACAGCGGAAACCACTAAAATAACAGTCACAATCTGCAAAGCCTCACTAATAACAGCGAAAACCACTGAAATAACTGTGGCAATCTGCACAACCTCACTAATAACAGCGAAAACCACTATAATTACAGTGACAATCTGCACAACCTCACTAATAACAGCGAAAACCACTAAAATAACAGTCACAATATGCAAAGCCTCACTAATAACAGCGAAAACCACTGAAATAACTGTGGCAATCTGCACAACCTCACTAATAACAGCGAAAACCACTAAAATAACAGTGACAATCTGCACAACCTCACTAATAACAGCGAAAACCCCTAAAATAACAGTCACAATCTGCAAAGCCTCACTAGTAACAGCGAAAAGCACTAAAATAACAGTCACAATCTGCAAAGCCTCACTAATAACAGCGAAAACCACTCAAATAACTGTGGCAATCTGCACAACCTCACTAATAACAGCGAAAACCACTATAATTACAGTGACAATCTGCACAACCTCACTAATAACAGCGAAAACCACTAAAATAACAGTCACAATCTGCAAAGCCTCACTAATAACAGCGAAAACCACTGAAATAACTGTGGCAATCTGCACAACCTCACTAATAACAACGAAAACCTCTATAATTACAGTGACAATCTGCAAAGCCTCACTAATAACAGCGAAAACCACTAAAATAACTGTGGCAATCTGCACAACCTCACTAATAACAGCGAAAACCACTATAATTACAGTGACAATCTGCAAAGCCTCACTAATAACAGCGAAAACCACTAAAATAACAGTCACAATCTGCAAAGCCTCACTAATAACAGCGAAAACCACTGAAATAACTGTGGCAATCTGCACAACCTCACTAATAACAGCGAAAACCACTAAAATAACAGTCACAATCTGCAAAGCCTCACTAATAACAGCGAAAACCACTGAAATAACTGTGGCAATCTGCATAACCTCACTAATAACAGCGAAAACCACTAAAATAACAGTCACAATCTGCAAAGCCTCACTAATAACAGCGAAAACCACTAAAATAACAGTCACAATCTGCAAAGCCTCACTAATAACAGCGAAAACCACTGAAATAACTGTGGCAATCTGCACAACCTCACTAATAACAGCGAAAACCACTAAAATAACAGTCACAATCTGCAAAGCCTCACTAATAACAGCAAAAACCACTAAAATAACAGTCACAATCTGCAAAGCCTCACTAATAACAGCGAAAACCACTGAAATAACTGTGACAATCTGCACAACCTCACTAATAACAGCGAAAACCACTATAATTACAGTGACAATCTGCACAACCTCACTAATAACAGCGAAAACCACTAAAATAACAGTCACAATCTGCAAAGCCTCACTAATAACAGCGAAAACCACTGAAATAACCGTGGCAATCTGCACAACCTCACTAATAACAGCGAAAACCACTAAAATAACAGTCACAACCTGCAAAGCCTCACTAATAACAGCGAAAACCACTAAAATAACAGACACAATCTGCAATGCCTCACTAATAACAGCGAAAACCACTGAAATAACCGTGGCAATCTGCACAACCTCACTAATAACAGCGAAAACCACTAAAATAACAGTCACAATCTGCAAAGCCTCACTAATAACAGCGAAAACCACTGAAATAACTGTGGCAATCTGCACAACCTCACTAATAACAACGAAAACCACTATAATTACAGTGACAATCTGCAAAGCCTCACTAATAACAGCGAAAACCACTAAAATAACAGTCACAATCTGCAAAGCCTCACTAATAACAGCGAAAACCACTGAAATAACTGTGGCAATCTGCACAACCTCACTAATAACAGCGAAAACCACTAAAATAACAGTCACAATCTGCAAAGCCTCACTAATAACAGCGAAAACCACTGAAATAACTGTGGCAATCTGCACAACCTCACTAATAACAGTGAAAACCACTATAATTACAGTGACAATCTGCACAACCTCACTAATAACAGCGAAAACCACTAAAATAACAGTCACAATCTGCAAAGCCTCACTAGTAACAGCGAAAAGCCCTAAAATAACAGTCACAATCTGCAAAGCCTCACTAATAACAGCGAAAACCACTGAAATAACTGTGGCAATCTGCACAACCTCAGTAATAACAGCGAAAACCACTATAATTACAGTGACAATCTGCACAACCTCACTAATAACAGCGAAAACCACTAAAATAACAGTCACAATCTGCAAAGCCTCACTAATAACAGCGAAAACCACTGAAATAACTGTGGCAATCTGCACAACCTCACTAATAACAACGAAAACCACTATAATTACAGTGACAATCTGCAAAGCCTCACTAATAACAGCGAAAACCACTAAAATAACTGTGGCAATCTGCACAACCTCACTAATAACAGCGAAAACCACTATAATTACAGTGACAATCTGCAAAGCCTCACTAATAACAGCGAAAACCACTAAAATAACAGTCACAATCTGCAAAGCCTCACTAATAACAGCGAAAACCACTGAAATAACTGTGGCAATCTGCACAACCTCACTAATAACAGCGGAAACCACTAAAATAACAGTCACAATCTGCAAAGCCTCACTAATAACAGCGAAAACCACTGAAATAACTGTGGCAATCTGCACAACCTCACTAATAACAGTGAAAACCACTATAATTACAGTGACAATCTGTACAACCTCACTAATAACAGCGAAAACCCCTAAAATAACAGTCACAATCTGCAAAGCCTCACTAGTAACAGCGAAAAGCACTAAAATAACAGTCACAATCTGCAAAGCCTCACTAATAACAGCGAAAACCACTGAAATAACTGTGGCAATCTGCACAACCTCACTAATAACAGCGAAAACCACTATAATTACAGTGACAATCTGCACAACCTCACTAATAACAGCGAAAACCACTAAAATAACAGTCACAATCTGCAAAGCCTCACTAATAACAGCAAAAACCACTGAAATAACTGTGGCAATCTGCACAACCTCACTAATAACAACAAAAACCACTATAATTACAGTGACAATCTGCAAAGCCTCACTAATAACAGCGAAAACCACTAAAATAACTGTGGCAATCTGCACAAAATCACTAATAACAGCGAAAACCACTATAATTACAGTGACAATCTGCAAAGCCTCACTAATAACAGCGAAAACCACTAAAATAACAGTCACAATCTGCAAAGCCTCACTAATAACAGCGAAAACCACTGAAATAACTGTGGCAATCTGCACAACCTCACTAATAACAGCGAAAACCACTAAAATAACAGTCACAATCTGCAAAGCCTCACTAATAACAGCGAAAACCACTGAAATAACTGTGGCAATCTGCACAACCTCACTAATAACAGCGAAAACCACTAAAATACCAGTCACAATCTGCAAAGCCTCACTAATAACAGCGAAAACCACTAAAATAACAGTCACAATCTGCAAAGCCTCACTAATAACAGCGAAAACCACTGAAATAACTGTGGCAATCTGCACAACCTCACTAATAACAGCGAAAACCACTAAAATAACAGTCACAATCTGCAAAGCCTCACTAATAACAGCGAAAACCACTGAAATAACCGTGGCAATCTGCACAACCTCACTAATAACAGCGAAAACCACTAAAATAACAGTCACAACCTGCAAAGCCTCACTAATAACAGCGAAAACCACTAAAATAACAGACACAATCTGCAATGCCTCACTAATAACAGCGAAAACCACTGAAATAACCGTGGCAATCTGCACAACCTCACTAATAACAGCGAAAACCACTAAAATAACAGTCACAATCTGCAAAGCCTCACTAATAACAGCGAAAACCACTGAAATAACTGTGGCAATCTGCACAACCTCACTAATAACAACGAAAACCACTATAATTACAGTGACAATCTGCAAAGCCTCACTAATAACAGCGAAAACCACTAAAATAACAGTCACAATCTGCAAAGCCTCACTAATAACAGCGAAAACCACTGAAATAACTGTGGCAATCTGCACAACCTCACTAATAACAGCGAAAACCACTAAAATAACAGTCACAATCTGCAAAGCCTCACTAATAACAGCGAAAACCACTGAAATAACTGTGGCAATCTGCACAACCTCACTAATAACAGTGAAAACCACTATAATTACAGTGACAATCTGCACAACCTCACTAATAACAGCGAAAACCACTAAAATAACAGTCACAATCTGCAAAGCCTCACTAGTAACAGCGAAAAGCCCTAAAATAACAGTCACAATCTGCAAAGCCTCACTAATAACAGCGAAAACCACTGAAATAACTGTGGCAATCTGCACAACCTCAGTAATAACAGCGAAAACCACTATAATTACAGTGACAATCTGCACAACCTCACTAATAACAGCGAAAACCACTAAAATAACAGTCACAATCTGCAAAGCCTCACTAATAACAGCGAAAACCACTGAAATAACTGTGGCAATCTGCACAACCTCACTAATAACAACGAAAACCACTATAATTACAGTGACAATCTGCAAAGCCTCACTAATAACAGCGAAAACCACTAAAATAACTGTGGCAATCTGCACAACCTCACTAATAACAGCGAAAACCACTATAATTACAGTGACAATCTGCAAAGCCTCACTAATAACAGCGAAAACCACTAAAATAACAGTCACAATCTGCAAAGCCTCACTAATAACAGCGAAAACCACTGAAATAACTGTGGCAATCTGCACAACCTCACTAATAACAGCGGAAACCACTAAAATAACAGTCACAATCTGCAAAGCCTCACTAATAACAGCGAAAACCACTGAAATAACTGTGGCAATCTGCACAACCTCACTAATAACAGTGAAAACCACTATAATTACAGTGACAATCTGCACAACCTCACTAATAACAGCGAAAACCCCTAAAATAACAGTCACAATCTGCAAAGCCTCACTAGTAACAGCGAAAAGCACTAAAATAACAGTCACAATCTGCAAAGCCTCACTAATAACAGCGAAAACCACTGAAATAACTGTGGCAATCTGCACAACCTCACTAATAACAGCGAAAACCACTATAATTACAGTGACAATCTGCACAACCTCACTAATAACAGCGAAAACCACTAAAATAACAGTCACAATCTGCAAAGCCTCACTAATAACAGCAAAAACCACTGAAATAACTGTGGCAATCTGCACAACCTCACTAATAACAACAAAAACCACTATAATTACAGTGACAATCTGCAAAGCCTCACTAATAACAGCGAAAACCACTAAAATAACTGTGGCAATCTGCACAAAATCACTAATAACAGCGAAAACCACTATAATTACAGTGACAATCTGCAAAGCCTCACTAATAACAGCGAAAACCACTAAAATAACAGTCACAATCTGCAAAGCCTCACTAATAACAGCGAAAACCACTGAAATAACTGTGGCAATCTGCACAACCTCACTAATAACAGCGAAAACCACTAAAATAACAGTCACAATCTGCAAAGCCTCACTAATAACAGCGAAAACCACTGAAATAACTGTGGCAATCTGCACAACCTCACTAATAACAGCGAAAACCACTAAAATACCAGTCACAATCTGCAAAGCCTCACTAATAACAGCGAAAACCACTAAAATAACAGTCACAATCTGCAAAGCCTCACTAATAACAGCGAAAACCACTGAAATAACTGTGGCAATCTGCACAACCTCACTAATAACAGCGAAAACCACTAAAATAACAGTCACAATCTGCAAAGCCTCACTAATAACAGCAAAAACCACTAAAATAACAGTCACAATCTGCAAAGCCTCACTAATAACAGCGAAAACCACTGAAATAACTGTGACAATCTGCACAACCTCACTAATAACAGCGAAAACCACTATAATTACAGTGACAATCTGCACAACCTCACTAATAACAGCGAAAACCACTAAAATAACAGTCACAATCTGCAAAGCCTCACTAATAACAGCGAAAACCACTGAAATAACCGTGGCAATCTGCACAACCTCACTAATAACAGCGAAAACCACTAAAATAACAGTCACAACCTGCAAAGCCTCACTAATAACAGCGAAAACCACTAAAATAACAGTCACAATCTGCAAAGCCTCACTAATAACAGCGAAAACCACTGAAATAACCGTGGCAATCTGCACAACCTCACTAATAACAGCGAAAACCACTAAAATAACAGTCACAATCTGCAAAGCCTCACTAATAACAGCGAAAACCACTGAAATAACTGTGGCAATCTGCACAACCTCACTAATAACAACGAAAACCACTATAATTACAGTGACAATCTGCAAAGCCTCACTAATAACAGCGAAAACCACTAAAATAACTGTGGCAATCTGCATAACCTCACTAATAACAGCGAAAACCACTATAATTACAGTGACAATCTGCAAAGCCTCACTAATAACAGCGAAAACCACTAAAATAACAGTCACAATCTGCAAAGCCTCACTAATAACAGCGAAAACCACTGAAATAACTGTGGCAATCTGCACAACCTCACTAATAACAGCGAAAACCACTAAAATAACAGTCACAATCTGCAAAGCCTCACTAATAACAGCGAAAACAACTGAAATAACTGTGGCAATCTGCACAACCTCACTAATAACAGCGAAAACCACTAAAATAATAGTCACAATCTGCAAAACCTCACTAATAACAGCGAAAACCACTAAAATAACAGTCACAATCTGCAAAGCCTCACTAATAACAGCGAAAACCACTGAAATAACTGTGGCAATCTGCACAACCTCACTAATAACAGCGAAAACCACTAAAATAACAGTCACAATCTGCAAAGCCTCACTAATAACAGCGAAAACCACTAAAATAACAGTCACAATCTGCAAAGCCTCACTAATAACAGCGAAAACCACTAAAATAACAGTCACAATCTGCAAAGCCTCACTAATAACCGCGAAAACCACTGAAATAACTGTGGCAATCTGCACAACCTCACTAATAACAGCGAAAACCACTATAATTACAGTGACAATCTGCACAACCTCACTAATAACAGCGAAAACCACTAAAATAACAGTCACAATCTGCAAAGCCTCACTAATAACAGCGAAAACCACTGAAATAACTGTGGCAATCTGCACAACCTCACTAATAACAGTGAAAACCACTAAAATAACAGTCACAATCTGCAAAGCCTCACTAATAACAGCGAAAACCACTGAAATAACTGTGGCAATCTGCACAACCTCACTAATAACAGCGAAAACCACTATAATTACAGTGACAATCTGCAAAGCCTCACTAATAACAGCGAAAACCACTAAAATAACTGTGGCAATCTGCACAACCTCACTAATAACAGCGAAAACCACTATAATTACAGTGACAATCTGCAAAGCCTCACTAATAACAGCGAAAACCACTAAAATAACAGTCACAATCTGCAAAGCCTCACTAATAACAGCGAAAACCACTAAAATAACACTGGCAATCTGCACAACCTCACTAATAACAGCGAAAACCACTATAATTACAGTGACAATCTGCACAACCTCACTAATAACAGCGAAAACCACTAAAATAACAGTCACAATCTGCAAAGCCTCACTAATAACAGCGAAAACCACTAAAATAACAGTCACAATCTGCAAAGCCTCACTAATAACAGCGAAAACCACTGAAATAACTGTGGCAATCTGCACAACCTCACTAATAACAGCGAAAACCACTATAATTACAGTGACAATCTGCACAACCTCACTAATAACAGCGAAAACCACTAAAATAACAGTCACAATCTGCAAAGCCTCACTAATAACAGCGAAAACCACTGAAATAACTGTGGCAATCTGCACAACCTCACTAATAACAGCGAAAACCACTATAATTACAGTGACAATCTGCAAAGCCTCACTAATAACAGCGAAAACCACTAAAATAACTGTGGCAATCTGCACAACCTCACTAATAACAGCGAAAACCACTATAATTACAGTGACAATCTGCAAAGCCTCACTAATAACAGCGAAAACCACTAAAATAACAGTCACAATCTGCAAAGCCTTACTAATAACAGCAAAAACCACTGAAATAACTGTGGCAATCTGCACAACCTCACTAATAACAGCGAAAACCACTAAAATAACAGTCACAATCTGCAAAGCATCACTAATAACAGCGAAAACCACTGAAATAACTGTGGCAATCTGCACAACCTCACTAATAACAGCGAAAACCACTAAAATAACAGTCACAATCTGCAAAGCCTCACTAATAACAGCGAAAACCACTAAAATAACAGTCACAATCTGCAAAGCCTCACTAATAACAGCGAAAACCACTGAAATAACTGTGGCAATCTGCACAACCTCACTAATAACAGCGAATACCACTATAATTACAGTGACAATCTGCACAACCTCACTAATAACAGCGAAAACCACTAAAATAACAGTCACAATCTGCAAAGCCTCACTAATAACAGCGAAAACCACTAAAATAACAGTCACAATCTGAAAAGCCTCACTAATAACAGCGAAAACCACTGAAATAACTGTGGCAATCTGCACAGCCTCACTAATAACAGCGAAAACCACTAAAATAACAGTCACAATCTGCAAAGCCTCACTAATAACAGCGAAAACCACTGAAATAACTGTGGCAATCTGCACAACCTCACTAATAACAGCGAATACCCTTATAATTACAGTGACAATCTGCACAACCTCACTAATAACAGCGAAAACCACTAAAATAACAGTCACAATCTGCAAAGCCTCACTAATAACAGCGGAAACCACTAAAATAACAGTCACAATCTGCAAAGCCTCACTAATAACCGCGAAAACCACTGAAATAACTGTGGCAATCTGCACAACCTCACTAATAACAGCGAAAACCACTAAAATAACAGTCACAATCTGCAAAGCCTCACTAATAACAGCGAAAACCACTAAAAAAACAGTCACAATCTGCAAAGCCTCACTAATAACAGCGAAAACCACTGAAATAACTGTGGCAATCTGCACAACCTCACTAATAACAGCGAAAACCACTAAAATAACAGTCACAATCTGCAAAGCCTCACTAATAACAGCGAAAACCACTGAAATAACTGTGGCAATCTGCACAACCTCACTAATAATAGCGAAAACCACTATAATTACAGTGACAATCTGCACAACCTCACTAATAACAGCGAAAACCACTAAAATAACAGTCACAATCTGCAAAGCCTCACTAATAACAGCGAAAACCACTAAAATAGCAGTCACAATCTGCAAAGCCTCACTAATAACAGCGAAAACCACTGAAATAACTGTGGCAATCTGCACAACCTCACTAATAACAGCGAAAACCACTATAATTACAGTGACAATCTGCACAACCACACTAATAACAGCGAAAACCACTAAAATAACAGTCACAATCTGCAAAGCCTCACTAATAACAGCGAAAACCACTGAAATAACTGTGGCAATCTGCACAACCTCACTAATAACAACGAAAACCACTATAATTACAGTCACAATCTGCAAAGCCTCACTAATAACAGCGAAAACCACTAAAATAACACTGGCAATCTGCACAACCTCACTAATAACAGCGAAAACCACTATAATTACAGTGACAATCTGCAAAGCCTCACTAATAACAGCGAAAACCACTAAAATAACAGTCACAATCTGCAAAGCCTCACTAATAACAGCGAAAACCACTGAAATAACTGTGGCAATCTGCACAACCTCACTAATAACAGCGAAAACCACTAAAATAACAGTCACAATCTGCAAAGCCTCACTAATAACAGCGAAAACCACTGAAATAACTGTGGCAATCTGCACAACCTCACTAATAACAGCGAAAAAAACTAAAATAACAGTCACAATCTGCAAAGCCTCACTAATAACAGCGAAAACCACTAAAATAACAGTCACAATCTGCAAAGCCTCACTAATAGCAGCGAAAACCACTAAAATAACTGTGGCAATCTGCACAACCTCACTAATAACAGCGAAAACCACTAAAATAACAGGCACAATCTGCAAAGCCTCACTAATAACAGCGAAAACCACTGAAATAACTGTGGCAATCTGCACAACCTCACTAATAACAGCGAAAACCACTATAATTACAGTGACAATCTGCACAACCTCACTAATAACAGCGAAAACCACTAAAATAACAGTCACAATCTGCAAAGCCTCACTAATAACAGCGAAAACCACTAAAATAGCAGTCACAATCTGCAAAGCCTCACTAATAACAGCGAAAACCACTGAAATAACTGTGGCAATCTGCACAACCTCACTAATAACAGCGAAAACCACTATAATTACAGTGACAATCTGCACAACCTCACTAATAACAGCGAAAACCACTAAAATAACAGTCACAATCTGCAAAGCCTCACTAATAACAGCGAAAACCACTGAAATAACTGTGGCAATTTGCACAACCTCACTAATAACAACGAAAACCACTATAATTACAGTGACAATCTGCAAAGCCTCACTAATAACAGCGAAAACCACTAAAATAACTGTGGCAATCTGCACAACCTCACTAATAACAGCGAAAACCACTATAATTACAGTGACAATCTGCAAAGCCTCACTAATAACAGCGAAAACCACTAAAATAACAGTCACAATCTGCAAAGCCTCACTAATAACAGCGAAAACCACTGAAATAACTGTGGCAATCTGCACAACCTCACTAATAACAGCGAAAACCACTAAAATAACAGTCACAATCTGCAAAGCCTCACTAATAACAGCGAAAACCACTGAAATAACTGTGGCAATCTGCACAACCTCACTAATAACAGCGAAAACCACTAAAATAACAGTCACAATCTGCAAAGCCTCACTAATAACAGCGAAAACCACTAAAATAACAGTCACAATCTGCAAAGCCTCACTAATAACAGCGAAAACCACTGAAATAACTGTGGCAATCTGCACAACCTCACTAATAACAGCGAAAACCACTAAAATAACAGTCACAATCTGCAAAGCCTCACTAATAACAGCGAAAACCACTAAAATAACGGTCACAATCTGCAAAGCCTCACTAATAACAGCGAAAACCACTAAAATAACAGTCACAATCTGCAAAGCCTCACTAATAACAGCGAAAACCACTAAAATAACAGTCACAATCTGCAAAGCCTCACTAATAACAGCGAAAACCACTGAAATAACCGTGGCAATCTGCACAACCTCACTAATAACAGCGAAAACCACTAAAATAACAGTCACAATATGAAAAGCCTCACTAATAACAGCGAAAACCACTGAAATAACTGTCACAATCTGCAAAGCCTCACTTATAACAGCGAAAACCACTAAAATAACAGTCACAATCTGCAAAGCCTCACTAATAACAGCGAAAACCACTGAAATAACTGTGGCAATCTGCACAACCTCACTAATAACAGCGAAAACCACTAAAATAACAGTCACAATCTGCAAAGCCTCACTAATAACAGCGAAAACCACTAAAATAACAGTCACAATCTGCAAAGCCTCACTAATAACAGCGAAAACCAGTATAATTACAGTGACAATCTGCACAACCTCACTAATAACAGCGAAAACCACTAAAATTACAGTGACAATCTGCAAAGCCTCACTAATAACAGCGAAAACCACTAAAATAACAGTCACAATCTGCAAAGCCTCACTAATAACAGCGAAAACCACTGAAATAACTGTGGCAATCTGCACAACCTCACTAATAACAGCGAAAACCACTATAATTACAGTGACAATCTGCACAACCTCACTAATAACAGCGAAAACCACTAAAATAACAGTCACAATCTGCAAAGCCTCACTAATAACAGCGAAAACCACTAAAATAACACTCACAATCTGCAAAGCCTCACTAATAACAGCGAAAACCACTGAAATAACTGTGGCAATCTGCACAACCTCACTAATAACAGCGAAAACCACTAAAATAACAGTCACAATCTGCAAAGCCTCACTAATAACAGCGAAAACCAATAAAATAACAGTCACAATCTGCAAAGCCTCACTAATAACAGCGAAAACCACTGAAATAACTAGGGCAATCTGCACAACCTCACTAATAACAGCGAAAACCACTAAAATAACAGTCACAATCTGCAAAGCCTCACTAATAACAGCGAAAACCACTGAAATAACTGTGGCAATCTGCACAAACTCACTAATAACAGCGAAAACCACTATAATTACAGTGACAATGTGCACAACCTCACTAATAACAGCGAAAACCACTAAAATAACAGTCACAATCTGCAAAGCCTCACTAATAACAGCGAAAACCACTTAAATAACAGTCACAATCTGCAAAGCCTCACTAATAACCGCGAAAACCACTGAAATAACTGTGGCAGTCTGCACAACCTCACTAATAACAGCGAAAACCACTATAATTACAGTGACAATCTGCACAACCTCACTAATAACAGCGAAAACCACTAAAATAACAGTCACAATCTGCAAAGCCTCACTAATAACAGCGAAAACCACTGAAATAACTGTGGCAATCTGCACAACCTCACTAATAACAGCGAAAACCACTAAAATAACAGTCACAATCTGCAAAGCCTCACTAATAACAGCGAAAACCACTGAAATAACTGTGGCAATCTGCACAACCTCACTAATAACAGCGAAAACCACTATAATTACAGTGACAATCTGCAAAGCCTCACTAATAACAGCGAAAACCACTAAAATAACTGTGGCAATCTGCACAACCTCACTAATAACAGCGAAAACCACTATAATTACAGTGACAATCTGCAAAGCCTCACTAATAACAGCGAAAACCACTAAAATAACAGTCACAATCTGCAAAGCCTCACTAATAACAGCGAAAACCACTGAAATAACTGTGGCAATCTGCACAACCTCACTAATAACAGAGAAAACCACTAAAATAACAGTCACAATCTGCAAAGCCTCACTAATAACAGCGAAAACCACTAAAATAACTGTGACAATCTGCACAACCTCACTAATAACAGCGAAAACCACTAAAATTACAGTGACAATCTGCAAAGCCTCACTAATAACAGCGAAAACCACTGAAATAACTGTGGCAATCTGCACAACCTCACTAATAACAGCGAAAACCACTATAATTACAGTGACAATCTGCACAACCTCACTAATAACAGCGAAAACCACTAAAATAACAGTCACAATCTGCAAAGCCTCACTAATAACAGCGAAAACCACTAAAATAACAGTCACAATCTGCAAAGCCTCACTAATAACAGCGAAAACCACTGAAATAACTGTGGCAATCTGCACAACCTCACTAATAACAGCGAAAACCACTATAATTACAGTGACAATCTGCACAACCTCACTAATAACAGCGAAAACCACTAAAATAACAGTCACAATCTGCAAAGCCTCACTAATAACAGCGAAAACCACTGAAATAACTGTGGCAATCTGCACAACCTCACTAATAACAGCGGAAACCACTATAATTACAGTGACAATCTGCAAAGCCTCACTAATAACAGCGAAAACCACTAAAATAACTGTGGCAATCTGCACAACCTCACTAATAACAGCGAAAACCACTATAATTACAGTGACAATCTGCAAAGCCTCACTAATAACAGCGAAAACCACTAAAATTACAGCCACAATCTGCAAAGCCTCACTAATAACAGCGAAAACCACTGAAATAACTGTGGCAATCTGCACAACCTCACCAATAACAGCGAAAACCACTAAAATAACAGTCACAATCTGCAAAGCCTCACTAATAACAGCGAAAACCACTAAAATAACAGTCACAATCTGCAAAGCCTCACTAATAACAGCGAAAACCACTGAAATAACTGTGGCAATCTGCACAACCTCACTAATAACAGCGAAAACCACTATAATTACAGTGACAATCTGCACAACCTCACTAATAACAGCGAAAACCACTAAAATAACTGTGGCAATCTGCACAACCTCACTAATAACAGCGAAAACCACTATAATTACAGTGACAATCTGCAAAGCCTCACTAATAACAGCGAAAACCACTAAAATAACAGTCACAATCTGCAAAGCCTCACTAATAACAGCGAAAACCACTGAAATAACTGTGGCAATCTGCACAACCTCACTAATAACAGAGAAAACCACTAAAATAACAGTCACAATCTGCAAAGCCTCACTAATAACAGCGAAAACCACTAAAATAACTGTGACAATCTGCACAACCTCACTAATAACAGCGAAAACCACTAAAATTACAGTGACAATCTGCAAAGCCTCACTAATAACAGCGAAAACCACTGAAATAACTGTGGCAATCTGCACAACCTCACTAATAACAGCGAAAACCACTATAATTACAGTGACAATCTGCACAACCTCACTAATAACAGCGAAAACCACTAAAATAACAGTCACAATCTGCAAAGCCTCACTAATAACAGCGAAAACCACTAAAATAACAGTCACAATCTGCAAAGCCTCACTAATAACAGCGAAAACCACTGAAATAACTGTGGCAATCTGCACAACCTCACTAATAACAGCGAAAACCACTATAATTACAGTGACAATCTGCACAACCTCACTAATAACAGCGAAAACCACTAAAATAACAGTCACAATCTGCAAAGCCTCACTAATAACAGCGAAAACCACTGAAATAACTGTGGCAATCTGCACAACCTCACTAATAACAGCGGAAACCACTATAATTACAGTGACAATCTGCAAAGCCTCACTAATAACAGCGAAAACCACTAAAATAACTGTGGCAATCTGCACAACCTCACTAATAACAGCGAAAACCACTATAATTACAGTGACAATCTGCAAAGCCTCACTAATAACAGCGAAAACCACTAAAATTACAGCCACAATCTGCAAAGCCTCACTAATAACAGCGAAAACCACTGAAATAACTGTGGCAATCTGCACAACCTCACCAATAACAGCGAAAACCACTAAAATAACAGTCACAATCTGCAAAGCCTCACTAATAACAGCGAAAACCACTAAAATAACAGTCACAATCTGCAAAGCCTCACTAATAACAGCGAAAACCACTGAAATAACTGTGGCAATCTGCACAACCTCACTAATAACAGCGAAAACCACTATAATTACAGTGACAATCTGCACAACCTCACTAATAACAGCGAAAACCACTAAAATAACAGTCACAATCTGCAAAGCCTCACTAATAACAGCGAAAACCACTAAAATAACAGTCACAATCTGCAAAGCCTCACTAATAACAGCGAAACCCACTGAAATAACTGTGGCAATCTGCACAACCTCACTAATAACAGCGAAAACCACTAAAATAACAGTCACAATCTGCAAAGCCTCACTAATAACAGCGAAAACCACTGAAATAACTGTGGCAATCTGCACAACCTCACTAATAACAGCGAAAACCACTATAATTACAGTGACAATCTGCACAACCTCACTAATAACAGCGAAAACCACTAAAATGACAGTCACAATCTGCAAAGCCTCACTAATAACAGCGAAAACCACTGAAATAACTGTGGCAATCTGCACAACCTCACTAATAACAGCGAAAACCAATAAAATAACAGTCACAATCTGCAAAGCCTCACTAATAACAGCGAAAACCACTGAAATAACTGTGGCAATCTGCACAACCTCACTAATAACAGCGAAAACCACTATAATTACAGTGACAATCTGTAAAGCCTCACTAATAACAGCGAAAACCACTAAAATAACTGTGGCAATCTGCACAACCTCACTAATAACAGCGAAAACCACTATAATTACAGTGACAATCTGCAAAGCCTCACTAATAACAGCGAAAACCACTAAAATAACAGTCACAATCTGCAAAGCCTCACTAATAACAGCGAAAACCACTGAAATAACTGTGGCAATCTGCACAACCTCACTAATAACAGCGAAAACTACTAAAATAACAGTCACAATCTGCAAAGCCTCACTAATAACAGCGAAAACCACTGAAATAACTGTGACAATCTGCAAAGCCACACTAATAACAGCGAAAACCACTGAAATAACTGTGGCAATCTGCACAACCTCACTAATAACAGCGAAAACCACTAAAATTACAGTGACAATCTGCAAAGCCTCACTAATAACAGCGAAAACCACTAAAATAACAGTCACAATCTACAAAGCCTCACAAATAACAGCGAAAACCACTAAAATAACAGTCACAATCTGCAAAGCCTCACTAATAACAGCGAAAGCCACTGAAATAACTGTGGCAATCTGCACAACCTCACTAATAACAGCGAAAACCACTAAAATTACAGTGACAATCTGCAAAGCCTCACTAATAACAGCGAAAACCACTAAAATAACAGTCACAATCTGCAAAGCCTCACTAATAACAGCGAAAACCACTAAAATAACAGTCACAATCTGCAAAGCCTCACTAATAACAGCGAAAACCACTGAAATAACTGTGGCAATCTGCACAACCTCACTAATAACAGCGAAAACCACTAAAATAACAGTCACAATCTGCAAAGCCTCACTAATAACAGCGAAAACCACTAAAATAACAGTCACAATCTGCAAAGCCTCACTAATAACAGCGAAAACCACTAAAATAACAGTCACAATCTGCAAAGCCTCACTAATAACAGCGAAAACCACTGAAATAACTGTGGCAATCTGCACAACCTCACGAATAACAGCGAAAACCACTATAATTACAGTGACAATCTGCACAACCTCACTAATAACAGCGAAAACCACTAAAATAACAGTCACAATCTGCAAAGCCTCACTAATAACAGCGAAAACCACTAAAATTACAGTGACAATCTGCAAAGCCTCACTAATAACAGCGAAAACCACTAAATAAACAGTCACAATCTGCAACGCCTCACTAATAACAGCGAAAACCACTGAAATAACAGTCACAATCTGCAAAGCCTCACTAATAACAGCGAAAACCACTGAAATAACTGTGGCAATCTGCACAACCTCACTAATAACAGCGAAAACCACTATAATGACGGTGACAATCTGCACAACCTCACTAATAACAGCGAAAACCACTAAAATAACAGTCACAATCTGCAAAGCCTCACTAATAACAGCGAAAACCACTAAAATAACAGTCACAATCTGCAAAGCCTCACTAATAACAGCGAAAACCACTGAAATAACTGTGGCAATCTGCACAACCTCACTAATAACAGTGAAAACCACTAAAATAACAGTCACAATCTGCAAAGCCTCACTAATAACAGCGAAAACCACTAAAATAACAGTCACAATCTGCAAAGCCTCACTAATAACAGCGAAAACCACTATAATTACAGTGACAATCTGCACAACCTCACTAATAACAGCGAAAACCACTAAAATTACAGTGACAATCTGCAAAGCCTCACTAATAACAGCGAAAACCACTGAAATAACTGTGGCAATCTGCACAACCTCACTAATAACAGCGAAAACCACTAAAATTACAGTGACAATCTGCAAAGCCTCACTAATAACAGCGAAAACCACTGAAATAACTGTGACAATCTGCAAAGCCTCACTAATAACAGCGAAAACCACTGAAATAACTGTGGCAATCTGCACAACCTCACTAATAACAGCGAAAACCACTAAAATAACAGTCACAATCTGCAAAGCCTCACTAATAACAGCGAAAACCACTAAAATAACAGTCACAATCTGCAAAGCCTCACTAATAACAGCGAAAACCACTGAAATAACTGTGGCAATCTGCACAACCTCACTAATAACAGCGAAAACCACTAAAATAACAGTCACAATCTGCAAAGCCTCACTAATAACAGCGAAAACCACTAAAATAACAGTCACAATCTGCAAAGCCTCACTAATAACAGCGAAAACCACTAAAATAACAGTCACAATCTGCAAAGCCTCACTAATAACAGCGAAAACCACTGAAATAACTGTGGCAATCTCCACAACCTCACTAATAACAGCGAAAACCACTATAATTACAGTGACAATCTGCACAACCTCACTAATAACAGCGAAAACCACTAAAATAACAGTCACAATCTGCAAAGCCTCACTAATAACAGCGAAAACAGCTAAAATTACAGTGACAATCTGCAAAGCCTCACTAATAACAGCGAAAACCACTAAATTAACAGTCACAATCTGCAAAGCCTCACTAATAACAGCGAAAACCACTGAAATAACAGTCACAATCTGCAAAACCTCACTAATAACAGCGAAAACCACTGAAATAACTGTGGCAATCTGCACAACCTCACTAATAACAGCGAAAACCACTATAATAACAGTGACAATCTGCACAACCTCACTAATAACAGCGAAAACCACTAAAATAACAGTCACAATCTGCAAAGCCTCACTAATAACAGCGAAAACCACTGAAATAACTGTGGCAATCTGCACAACCTCACTAATAACAGCGAAAACCACTAAAATAACAGTCACAATCTGCAAAGCCTCACTCATAACAGCGAAAACCACTAAAATAACAGTCACAATCTGCAAAGCCTCACTAATAACAGCGAAAACCACTATAATTACAGTGACAATCTGCACAACCTCACTAATAACAGCGAAAACCACTAAAATTACAGTGACAATCTGCAAAGCCTCACTAATAACAGCGAAAACCACTAAAATAACTTTGGCAATCTGCAAAGCCTCACTAATAACAGCGAAAACCACTGAAATAACTGTGGCAATCTGCACAACCTCACTAATAACAGCGAAAACCACTAAAATTACAGTGACAATCTGCAAAGCCTCACTAATAACAGCGAAAACCACTAAAATAACAGTCACAATCTGCAAAGCCTCACTAATAATAGCGAAAACCACTAAAATAACAGTCACAATCTGCAAAGCCTCACTAATAACAGCGAAAACCACTGAAATAACTGTGGCAATCTGCACAACCTCACTAATAACAGCGAAAACCACTATAATTACAGTGACAATCTGCAAAGCCTCACTAATAACAGCGAAAACCACTAAAATAACTGTGGCAATCTGCACAACCTCACCAATAACAGCGAAAACCACTATAATTACAGTGAAAATCTGCAAAGCCTCACTAATAACAGCGAAAACCACTAAAATAACAGTCACAATCTGCAAAGCCTCACTAATAACAGCGAAAACCCCCCCCCCCCACTGAAATAACTGTGGCAATATGCACAACCTCACTAATAACAGCGAAAGCCACTAAAATAACAGTCACAATCTGCAAAGCCTCACTAATAACAGCGAAAACCACTGAAATAACTGTGACAATCTGCAAAGCCTCACTAATAACAGCGAAAACCACTGAAATGACTGGCAATCTGCACAACCTCACTAATAACAGCGAAAACCACTTAAATTACAGTGACAATCTGCAAAGCCTCACTAATAACAGCGAAAACCACTAAAATAACAGTCACAATCTGCAAAGCCTCACTAATAACAGCGAAAACCACTAAAATAACAGTCACAATCTGCAAAGCCTCACTAATAACAGCGAAAACCACTGAAATAACTGTGGCAATCTGCACAACCTCACTAATAACAGCGAAAACCACTAAAATTACAGTGACAATCTGCAAAGCCTCACTAATAACAGCGAAAACCACTAAAATAACAGTCACAATCTGCAAAGCCTCACTAATAACAGCGAAAACCACTAAAATAACAGTCACAATCTGCAAAGCCTCACTAATAACAGCGAAAACCACTGAAATAACTGTGGCAATCTGCACAACCTCACTAATAACAGCGAAAACCACTAAAATAACAGTCACAATCTGCAAAGCCTCACTAATAACAGCGAAAACCACTGAAATAACTGTGACAATCTGCACAACCTCACTAATAACAGCGAAAACCACTGAAATAACTGTGGCAATCTGCACAACCTCACTAATAACAGCGAAAACCACTAAAATTACAGTGACATTCTGCAAAGCCTCACTAATAACAGCGAAACCCACTGAAATAACTGTGGCAATCTACACAACCTCACTAATAACAGCGAAAACCACTAAAATAACAGTCACAATCTGCAAAGCCTCACTAATAACAGCGAAAACCACTAAAATAACAGTCACAATCTGCAAAGCCTCACTAATTACAGCGAAAACCACTGAAATAACTGTGACAATCTGCACAACCTCACTAATAACAGCGAAAACCACTAAAATAACTGTCACAATCTGCAAAGCCTCACTAATAACAGCGAAAACCACTAAAATAACAGTCACAATCTGCAAAGCCTCACTAATAACAGCGAAAACCACTAAAATAACAGTCACAATCTGCAAAGCCTCACTAATAACAGCGAAAACCACTGAAATAACTGTGGCAATCTGCACAACCTGACTAATAACAGCGAAAACCACTAAAATAACAGTCACAATCTGCAAAGCCTCACTAATAACAGCGAAAACCACTAAAATTACAGTGACAATCTGCACAGCCTCACTAATAACAGCGAAAACCACTACATTAACAGTCACAATCTGCAAAGCCTCACTAATAACAGCGAAAACCACTGAAATAACAGTCACAATCTGCAAAGCCTCACTAATTACAGCGAAAACCACTGAAATAACTGTGACAATCTGCACAACCTCACTAATAACAGCGAAAACCACTAAAATAATTGTCACAATCTGCAAAGCCTCACTAATAACAGCGAAAACCACTAAAATAACAGTCACAATCTGCAAAGCCTCACTAATAACAGCGAAAACCACTAAAATAACAGTCACAATCTGCAAAGCCTCACTAATAACAGCGAAAACCACTGAAATAACTGTGGCAATCTGCACAACCTCACTAATAACAGCGAAAACCACTATAATTACAGTGACAATCTGCACAACCTCACTAATAACAGCGAAAACCACTGAAATAACTGTGGCAATCTGCACAACCTCACTAATAACAGCGAAAACCACTATAATTACAGTGACAATCTGCACAACCTCACTAATAACAGCGAAAACCACTAAAATAACAGTCACAATCTGCAAAGCCTCACTAATAACAGCGAAAACCACTAAAATTACAGTGACAATCTGCAAAGCCTCACTAATAACAGCGAAAACCACTGAAATAACTGTGGCAATCTGCACAACCTGACTAATAACAGCGAAAACCACTAAAATTACAGTGACAATCTGCAAAGCCTCACTAATAACAGCGAAAACCACTAAAATAACAGTCACAATCTGCAAAGCCTCACTAATAACAGCGAAAACCACTAAAATAACAGTCACCATCTGCAAAGCCTCACTAATAACAGCGAAAACCACTGAAATAACTGTGGCAATCTGCACAACCTCACTAATAACAGCGAAAACCACTAAAATAACATTCACAGTCTGCAAAGCCTCACTAATAACAGCGGAAACCACTAAAATAACAGTCACAATCTGCAAAGCCTCACTAATAACAGCGAAAACCACTAAAATAACAGTCACAATCTGCAAAGCCTCACTAATAACAGCGAAAACCACTGAAATAACTGTGGCAATCTGCACAACCTCACTAATAACAGCGAAAACCACTAAAATTACAGTGACAATCTGCAAAGCCTCACTAATAACAGCGAAAACCACTAAAATAACAGTCACAATCTGCAAAGCCTCACTAATAACAGCGAAAACCACTAAAATAACAGTCACAATCTGCAAAGCCTCACTAATAACAGCGAAAACCACTAAAATAACAGTCACAATCTGCAAAGCCTCACTAATAACAGCGAAAACCACTAAAATAACAGTCACAATCTGCAAAGCCTCACTAATAACAGCGAAAACCACTGAAATAACTGTGGCAATCTGCACAACCTCACTAATAACAGCGAAAACCACTATAATTACAGTGACAATCTGCACAACCTCATTAATAACAGCGAAAACCACTAAAATAACAGTCACAATCTGCAAAGCCTCACTAATAACAGCGAAAACCACTAAAATTACAGTGACAATCTGCAAAGCCTCACTAATAACAGCGAAAACCACTAAATTAACAGTCACAATCTGCAAAGCCTCACTAATAACAGCGAAAACCACTGAAATAACAGTCACAATCTGCAAAGCCTCACTAATAACAGCGATAACCACTGAAATAACTGTGGCAATCTGCACAACCTCACTAATAACAGCGAAAACCACTAAAATAACAGTCACAATCTGCAAAGCCTCACTAATAACAGCGAAAACCACTGAAATAACTGTGGCAATCTGCACAACCTCACTAATAACAGCGAAAACCACTGAAATAACTGTGGCAATCTGCACAACCTCACTAATAACAGCGAAAACCACTAAAATAACAGTCACAATCTGCAAAGCCTCACTAATAACAGCGAAAACCACTAAAATAACAGTCACAATCTGCAAAGCCTCACTAATAACAGCGAAAACCACTGAAATAACTGTGGCAATCTGCACAACCTCACTAATAACAGCGAAAACCACTAAAATAACAGTCACAATCTGCAAAGCCTCACTAATAGCAGCGAAAACCACTAAAATAACAGTCACAATCTGCAAAGCCTCACTAATAACAGCGAAAACCACTGAAATAACTGTGGCAATCTGCACAACCTCACTAATAACAGCGAAAACCACTAAAATAACAGTCACAATCTGCAAAGCCTCACTAATAACAGCGAAAACCACTAAAATAACAGTCACAATCTGCAAAGCCTCACTAATAACAGCGAAAACCACTGAAATAACTGTGGCAATCTGCACAACCTCACTAATAACAGCGAAAACCACTAAAATAACAGTCACAATCTGCAAAGCCTCACTAATAACAGCGAAAACCACTAAAATAACAGTCACAATCTGCAAAGCCTCACTAATAACAGCGAAAACCACTAAAATAACAGTCACAATCTGCAAAGCCTCACTTATAACAGCGAAAACCACTGGAATAACTGTGGCAATCTGCACAACCTCACTAATAACAGCGAAAACCACTATAATTACAGTGACAATCTGCACAACCTCACTAATAACAGCGAAAACCACTAAAATAACAGTCACAATCTGCAAAGCCTCACTAATAACAGCGAAAACCACTAAAATTACAGTGACAATCTGCAAAGCCTCACTAATAACAGCGAAAACCACTAAATTAACAGTCACAATCTGCAAAGCCTCACTAATAACAGCGAAAACCACTGAAATAACAGTCACAATCTGCAAAGCCTCACTAATAACAGCGAAAACGACTGAAACAACTGTGGCAATCTGCACAACCTCACTAATAACAGCGAAAACCACTATAATTACAGTGACACTCTGCAAAACCTCACTAATAACAGCGAAAACCACTAAAATAACAGTCACAATCTGCAAAGCCTCACTAATAACAGCGAAAACCACTAAAATTACAGTGACAATCTGCAAAGCCTCACTAATAACAGCGAAAACCACTGAAATAACTGTGGCAATCTGCACAACCTCACTAATAACAGCGAAAACCACTAAAATTACAGTGACAATCTGCAAAGCCTCACTAATAACAGCGAAAACCACTAAAATAACAGTCACAATCTGCAAAGCCTCACTAATAACAGCGAAAACCACT